>JAMLFY010000851.1:0-22223 GCA_030441495.1 Dalbergia oliveri
GCTTCAAGCCAATCCATGCCAAGAATCACATCTAAACCTTGCATGGTAAGCAAATGAAGCGTAAAACAAATGATCTATTCTCAATAACAAAATGGCAATTTAAACAACATTTACAAGTCCTAACGGGTTTTCCAGGGGTAGAAACAATAAGGTCAAAAGGAAGCTCAGTTATATGCAAGTTAAGGGTTTTATATACGAGGCGAATACATAAATAAGGAAAAGCGCCAGAATTATACAGGACAATTAATTTCTACCTTACATATTACACTTACTTTCCACGAGATTTCGTGACTTTGTCGTTTATTCGCATTAACGGTGAATACCCTATCCTTGGTATTCTGGCTTGGGATTGGGGGTTCATGGTGTAACACCCTAATAATTAACCGAATACACCTAGGTTGTATCTGATTAATTACTAGACTTTACTCTTTGCTTCAGTTCTTTCATCATACTTTGAAAATACTTAGTGAAATTACGAGCCATTTTTTTTTGTTAAAACATAATTGAAAACGTGAGCCGCGCATAACGTGAACAATAATCGAAATAAAGCGAATAACGTGCAAGACATAGCATGAAAAACACATCATATTGGCTCCATCATATAACATCCATAATTACATAACACATAGATAGTTTGCCTACCAACAGAATAAGACTAGGTGTAGGCAATCTAACAAAACATAAATAATATATGGATGGAAGGACATCCATTAATGGCACCTAGTAATAACACTCCAAGGATAGGGATAGTATCTAAATATACGAGTGAATGCTAGTGATTAGTTCAGGAATACCGGTGAAAGCCTCAATGTGATTCACGAATGCTTCCTTCGTTTCTGAAGACGAGATGGAAAGAAAAAATAGAGGGAGTGAGAAACTTATAAAAGAATCTCATGGGTACTCACCTCATGATGCATTGTGTCATCATCATCGTCCCCAGGAACCTCGGGGTTATTATGAAATAGTGAGCATGCTAAGATTGATTTATTAAGTTTGAAAATATACTTTACCGAGGTTCGTCGATTTTAATCATGCGTCTTATAATGCATCATAAACTTAGCATGTCATGTTTATAATGAAATTTTCCTTTCATATATATTAACATAGTTATGCATAAAATCACATCATATTCCTCATCATCATTTCATAATACTATGCATAGCAGACATATCATATTTCTCATCATCATCTTATAAATACTATGCATAGCAGAACATCATATTCACATAATGCATTTACTTAGTTTCTTAGGTGACTTAAAATTACTTTCATCATCATTTTCCTGGGCCACCCTATACTCCACCCTTTTGGGAGTAATCTAGGTTATGAGCTCATACCTTACTAGTCGTCACTAGCAATACTTATCCCTTTTGATAAGTTAAAATTCCGTCTCTACCCTTTTGAGAACGGACTAGGGGGCAAGAATCACCTTTTCACCATCTATAGTTTGACGGGTCCAAAGGATCATTTTCTTAGAATCACCTTTTCACCACCTATAGTCTGAAATGGGTCCAAAGGATCATTTCCTTATATAGTTTAAGTCACCATTAAGTCTTAGCATGTTATATCATAATCATTAAGATGCATGAACATTCTCATTATTTGCAATAGCAACTATAACATGCAAGCCATGAATCATTCAATATATCAAATTCTCAGTAGGCATTACTTCATCATATAAATTGACATTCCAAAGCATCAAAAGATATCATCTAAAATTATCACAGGAAGCTTCCTTAAATAACCGAACTCTTAAAGTTGGGTAACCTTAATTATCAAACTAATTACTTATGCATCTAAAGGATTTATTACCATCAATTATAAGCCTTAAGAACATTATTGACTATATCGGGTAGCATACAGTAAGTTGTTCTTAAGGTTTTACGTGTGCTAGAAGTTACGTTTTTAACCCTTCTTTACCGATTTCCCTATGATGCTAAAATTAATTACTAAACCAATTATGAATCATTGTCCCTTATCTAAACATAATAATAATGGTTCTTAAGGTCACTAAATGCTCTGGACAGAATGCATAAATTTCATTCTCTAAAGTTCTAGAAATCTTGCTTTTACGTTTTCTAGGAAGCTAGTTTTATCTAACATGCATAGAATCATTCCTTTAGCAATAAACCATAATCATCACAACTTCAAACATATTAAATCATCATCATTTATTGGTACTAAACTCATATCAGAAGCCGAATCATGAACCTCATATAATTGTTAAAATCACATTTTAAGTGAACATAAAATATTAGTTTCTCGTAGAATCCTTGCAAAGCTTTAAAACTCTTTTAGAAACTAATTCTTTTTGAAAGAATCTTCATAATTAAAATTCTCACTTAAGATAAAAGGAGCAAGTCTTGAGCTTAAGAGATTTATGTGACATCTTAGAATCATAAACATGCTATGCAACCTCATTTTAATCTTGTCATTATAAGGTGATAACTTGGAATTATAAACATGATATGCAAATCCATTTCTTAATCTTTAAGATTTAAAGTGATAACTTGAAAATTAAACATGATGCAAGAGCTTGAAATATAAACATGATGCAGTAAAACCTGGAGCCTGGAGTCCGCATAGGAATGCTGGGGAGGGAGAAGAACTCAATTAAGTTTTAAGACCGGAATTGCATCTTACCGCCTGAAGGGTAAGACCAAGATTACATCTTTTTAGGCTCCAATCTCAAGACTTCTTAAAGAATAAATTCTTTAACTCCAATAATCTTATTCTTTGCTTGTGATACTTGGGCAAGTCTTTGAGCTCTAGGATCTTTAGGTGATGACATAAAATAAACATGTCATGCATTGATTCTTTTAGCCATTATAAAATAAAGTGAGAGCATAAAATAAATATGAGATGCATCCTCTTTATTATCTTTGAAGATTAAGTGACAACTTGAAACATAAACATGAAATGCAAGCTTGGAAATTTAAACATGAATATGCAAGTTCATTTATTCATTCTTGAGAATTTAGTGATGACATAGAAAGTAAACATGGTTATGCAAGGCATAAACTTAAACATGGATGCAAGTTCATTTTATTTCTTTACTAGAGCTCCTCCAAGACTTTAGAGAAATATAAATTCAACCCAATATATCTTTAGCAAGACAAAGTGAAAAATACATCTTTCAAGTTCTAAACTCAAGATCATAAAAACATCATAAAAATATTATTCTTTAAAGTTTTGCATCAAGTGGAACTTTCAAGCTTTAGAGGCCTAACTTGTGATGGATTCACAACCCACCCTCAAGGTCCTCATCATCAAGCCATCATCTTAGTCCCACCTAGGCCATATGGCTGAATTGTTAAAGAAAAAGGAAGAAGAAAACCAAATGGAAAAACTAGAGAAAATCCATGAAATCATCATTTTGAACCAAGAACAACACTTAGCAAAACATAGAAATAAACTTAAAAACAACTCCTACCTAATCTGATTTGAAGGAAAGGGAGAGAACTTGGTTTCTTAGAGTGAAATGAAAGAAATATTTCTTGAAAACTTGAAGAAAGAATTCAGCCAAGGGGAAGAAGAGTTTTGGTGCTCCTAAAACTTGAATTTGTGTAATTTATGAGCAAGTCTAAATATCTTCTAAGCATGCCTATTTATAGAGATTTTAGCTCATAAATGGACAAAGGAGGAGGCATAATTGACCAATTTTTCATGGGGAACAAAGGGAGGGAGAAATCATTTTGTTTGTGGCTTTAAGGCATGTTTTATGCCATGTTTTCATAAATTTTTGTTTTGTTCTTTGGATGATTTTGCAATAATTCAATGACTTATTACTGAATAATTTCGTGCATTACAGCCTTGTGGAAGAGGATTTTGTGTGTTCCATGTATTATTTAGGTGTAGGCAAGGTATTCATGCAATTTAGAGAATTTACGGTTAAGGGCTTAGGTGAATGACTAAGCAATTTGGGTGTTTTAAGCAATTTTAGGTTCTAATCAATTTAAATAAATAATTTTGACTCTAGATTAAGAATTAGAATTTAATAAGCTTTAATTTGAGCCTAATATTGCTTAGGTTTGTTAGACGAATCAAAAATCTCAAAATTTGTAAAACTTGGACAAGAATAGGGAAAACGGTCATTTTACTTAAATTGCCCGAGACTACCCAGCTTAACCAATGGTTAATCATGGCTTAAAAACACCTTTTAACACATTTTAGTGAGGTTCGGGTCAGTCGGCACGCAAATCGGAGTTAAAACAGCCGCAAGGGCGTTTTGGTCATTTCGTCGCGTCGAAGCTCAAAATTAGATTCTTCTCCTCTATTAACACACATAACACAAACAATCCCTTATTAACATCAAAACATCCCCTTGAGGATGGGTGGGGCCCACGATTCTTATTTTGAGTAAAATAACCTCAGGGGCATTTTGGTCATTTTACACGTACAGAAAATTTGGGCTTGCGACTCTTGCACGAATCGCTCATAACTTCTTTTCTAATGTTATATTCCTTTATTGAGGATTGTTCGGTCTCAAATTTATATAATAATTACCTAAGGTAATTCGGAATTTCTAAATGACAGGAGTTGGGGCGTTACAATACTCCTCTCCTTAAAGAATTTCGCCCTCGAAACGTTACATGAGTAGTTTCCTGGATATTGCGCTATGCCCAATTCCAGCTCCCATGTGAATTCTTCATTTCACCTCGCCCCCATGCGACTTTGACTAGAAATGTACAGTGTTCTGAATTGCTTAACTCCTCGTCAACGACTCGGGTGGAAGTTAAACGTTAGATCATCTCTTAATTGTACAGTTCTGCTTTAGGACATGACTTGGTCTAAGACGATATTTCCTTAACTTGGAGACATGGAAAACATCATGAAGGTTGCAGAGAACTTGGGTAGGGCTATACGGAGGCTACAGTACCTATTTTGCTAATGATTTCAAACGGACCAAGAAATCTAGGGCTCAATTTCTTTACTTTCATTGTTCGGCCTATGCCCTGGTGGTGATTCTTAGGAACACATGGTCCCCTTTCTGAAAATCTAGCCCCTTTTGCGCTTGTCCGCATAGTTTTTCCTGCGAACTTTTTGAGAATAAGAATTTTATCCCTAATCTTCTTGATTTGTTCCGTTGTTTCCCTCACAATATCAGGTCCAGTAACTTTGCCTCTGTGCTCATACCAACATAAGGGAGATTGACATTTCCGTCCATAGAGGGCCTCGTACATGTCATACCAATGCTTGCATGATAACTGTTGTTATATGCAAATTCAATGAGCGGAGTGTACTTATCCCAACTCCCCTTTGATCTAAAACACATGCCCTTAACATATCCTCTAAAGTTTGGATAGCCCTTTTAAAGGATTGTACCATCCGTTGGGGGTGATAAGCCGTGCTCAAACACAGCTTTGAACCAAACGCCTTCTTAAAGGCTCCCCGAGAACCGTGACGTGAATCGCGACGATCCGAGATTATTGTCGACGGGTCTCCATGTAATCTTACTATCTCCTGAATATATAATTTGCGCTAACCTATCCAAGGAATAAGTCACCTTAATAGGTAAAAGTGCTGATTCTAGTCATTCGATCCACTATTACCCAAATGGCGTCATGATTCGCTTGGGTCCTCTGGAGTCAAGTTACAAAATCCATGGAGATACTATTCCACTTCCATTCGGGGATCGAAAGGTTGCAACATTCCAGGTCTTTGGTGTTCAATCTTCACCTTTTGACATACCAAGCACTTATTCACCCATGTGCACACATCTTTCTTCAATCCAGGCCACCAGAACATCTTCTTCAAATCTTGATACATCTTGGTGGCACCAGGATGATAATGGGTGAAATGACTCTTACGGGCTTCCTCCAAAATTTCTTTCCTTGAGGGTCACCACTAGCAGGTACACATATACGACCTTCAAACCTCCATAAACTATCATTCCCTTGGGTAAAACCTTTCAACTTATTGCCTCTAAGGTCTCTTGAAATTTCGTATCTTTCCTTTAGGCTTGAGCAATTCTTTCCTTAAATTCACTCGTCACACTAAGGTGACAAGCTCTTATGCCTTTAGTGGTCAAGGTCATTCCTAGGTTTAGGTCTCTAATTGCTCAATTAACTCAATCTCCTTCACCATCAAATGGGACACTTGTAAGGATTTCCTACTTAGGGCATCGCTACAAAATTAGCTTGCTCCTGATGATAGTTTAACCCAAAATCATAATCTTTCAAAAACTCCATCCACCTTCTTTGCCTCATGTTTAGCTCTTTTTGATCAAAGAGATATTTCAAACTCTTCTGATTTGAAAACACCTCAAACCTCACTCGTATAAATGGTGTCTCCAAATCTTAAGCAAACACGACAACCTGAACTCAAGGTCATGGGTAGGGTAATTTGCCTCATGTGGCTTGAGTTGTCTTCGATGCATAGGCCACCACTTGCCTATCTTGCATCAGGACACAACCCAAACCCTTCCTCGAAGCATCACAGGACACTTCGAAAGGCACATTGGGTCTTGGAACACTAAAATAGGGGTTAAGGTTAGCTTGTGTTTCAGCTTTGGAAGCTCTTTTCACACTCCGGGTCCATGAAGGTGTTTTTCCTAGTTAGCTTAGTTAGGGAAGGGAAATCTGGGAAAATCCCTTGATAAACCGATTAATAACCAGCTAAACCTAAGAAGCTCCTTACTTTCAGTTACCGTGGTTGGTCTTTCCCAAATTTACAACCGTTTCCACCTTACTAGGATCTACAACAATTCCTTTCTTAGATACTACATGCTGAAAATTTCACCTCATCCAACCAGAATTCACACTTAGAAAGCTTGGCATATAGTTTCTTTTCCTTCAGATTTCCAGTACTATGGTTAGGTGGCGTTCATGCTCCTCGTGGGTCTTAGAGTAGATGAGAATGTCATCTATAAAGACAACCACAAACTGATCTAAAATAAGTGGTTGATCCTATTCATGTAATCCATAAAAATTGCCGAGCATTGGTTAATCCAAAGGACATTACTGCAAACTCAAAATGGCCGTATCGAGTGTAAAAGGCCGTTTTTGTATATCTTCATCTCTTACTCTAATCTGTAAGCCTAACCTCAAATCAATCTTAGAAAACACTGTTCACCTTTAAGCTGGTCCATCAAGTCATCTATCCTAGGCAAAGGGTATTTGTTCTTCATTGTCACTTTATTCAATTGCCTATAGTCAACACACATCCTCATACTCCCATCCTTTTCTCTTCACAAACAATACCGGGCTCCCGAAGGTGACGCACTAGGCCTGACAAATTTCTCCAATAAATCCTCCAATTGAGCTTTCAACTCGGTCAACTCTAATGGGGACATCCTGGATGGGGCTATGGATATGGGACCTGCACCCCTAAGCAATTCTATGGAAAACTCTATCTCTCTTTTAGGGGGAAACTTGGTATCTTATTCTGGAAATACTTCGGGATAATTTCTTACTATCGTATTATTTGATACTTTGCTCAAAGTCCACATCACTAGCGGCTAAGAAAATATAACCTTTACTCTCACCCTTACCAATACCCATTTCCACAATGTTATGTAAGAATTATGGGTTTCTTAGGTCAATTGGAACTGAAGAAAAGTAATGGTTTTCTCATAGGCTTAACAATACCCTTGGCTTAGCCAATCCATGCCAAGAATCACATCTAAACCTTGCATGGGTAAATGAGATCTAAAACAAATGATCTATTCTCAATAACAAAATGGCAATCTAAACAACATTTACAAGTCCTAACGGGTTTTCCAGGCCTAAAACAATAAGGTCAAAAGGAAGCTCAGTCATATGCAAGTTAAGGGTTTTAACACATGAGTGGGAGATAAAGAATGGGAAGCGCCAGAATCATACAGTACAATTAAGTTTCTACCATACATATTACACTTACCTTCCACGAGATTCGTGACTTTGTCGTTTCTTCAGCATTAACGTAAATACCCTTCCTTGATATTGGCTTGGGATTGGGGTTGGCGTGTTCCTCTCCTGCATTCTCGAGAGTAATGGCCCGTTTTCCATATCTGAGCACACGTTTGTTCCTTCGACAGTGCATGCTCCCATGTACTTGCGCATTTGGACATTGATGGATGGCACGGGTCGTGGAGGTGCTAACGACCCTTTGTGGTGCTTTCCCCTTGTTGTTATTATTGTTGTTGTTGTGATTGTTGTTGGGGTTGTTGGTAGCGGTTATTATAGCGGTTGTTGTTGTTGTTCGGTCTTCCTTGTTGAAAGTTCCTTTGCTGACCTTGGGGTCTTAATTGAGGTGGAATGGAGGTCGATTTTGCCTCTTGAATTGTTGACCTTGAGGTGGCTTTTTGATTATCTCGACCTTGAGGTACTCAACTTCTCTTGCCCTTCTTCAATGATGCGGCATTTGTTGACTAAGGTAGAGAAATCCCTAATTTCCAAATGCGCAACTGCCACATTAAGTTCTGCCTTGAACCCCAACCGTATTTAATGCATTTCCAATACTCATCGGTCTTACCTTGATACATCCTTGAGAACTTGATAAGTTCTTCAAATCTAGCAGCGTATGAGCCACATTCATATTCCTTGAACAAGTTGCATGAATTCAATGTCCTTAGCATTTCTGACCGAGAATCTGAAAATACTTTTCATAAAAATGGACCTTGAATAATTCCCAATCAATGACCACTTCCGTTGCCTCAAGGAGTCTTTGGACACCAGGCGTCCACTCAAAAGCCCGCATCACCTTCAAGCATATGGGTGGCAAAGGTGACCTCTGCTCCTTGAGCATGGAACTGAAGCAAAGACCTTCTCAATATTCCGAATCCATTCATCTGGAACATTTGAATCGAGGGTCCCCTTGAAAGTTGGGTGTTCGCCCCGTGAAATTCCCCAAAACGAGCATGTGTTCCGGGATTTCATGTCCTTGATTTATATTAGCTTGACGAATCCCTGACCCATCCGATCATCATCATTCTCATGGTCCTTGCTACGTCGCGAAGTGCTTCAGCGGTCTCATTATTTGGTTATTCGTGCCGCGTTCCTAGTCTGTTGTCGACGTGCCATTGGTCCCTATACACACAAAACAGCAACATTGAGGTGATCATGCCCAATATTCCATGCAAAGTGAGCAAGTTACCATGGCACTTTCAACATACAGAGTCATGTATTTCTAATCCTCAAGTCTTATCCTAATCAGAAACATCTACACATGACATTACTAACGTATTATGCTTTAAGAAGCATAGCCAGTCCCAATATCAGGTCCTAGAATGAACCGCCCCAATACCAAATGTAACACCTAATAATTAACCCAATACACCTAGGTTGTATCTGATTAATTACTAGACTTTACTCTTTGCTTCAATTCCTTAATCATACTTTGAAAATACTTAGTGAACCTGAGCCATTTTTTTTTTTAAAACATAATTGAAAACGTGAGCCGCGCTTAACGTGAACATTTAGCAAAATAAAAGACACATATAATTTACAAACATCACATCATAATATATTGGCTCCATCATATAACATCCATAATTACATATCACATATATAGTTTGCCTACCAACAGAATAAGACTAAGTGTAGGCAATCTAACAAAACATAAATAATATATGGATGGAAGGACATCCATTAATGGCACCTAGTAATAACACTCCAGGGATAGGGATAGATATCTGAAATATACGAGTGAAACTAACGTTATCAAGTTCAGCTGACCGAGTGAAAGCCTCAATGTGATTCACGAATGCTTCCTTCCGTTTCTGAAGACGAGATGGAAAGAAAAAAATAGAGGGAGTGAGAAACTTATAAAAAGAATCTAGTAGGGTACTCACCTCATGATGCATTGTGTCATCATCATCGTCCCCAGGAACCTTGAGGTTATTATGAAATAATGAGCATGCTAAGATTGATTTATTAAGTTTGAAAATATACTTTACCGAGGTTCGTCGGTTTTAATCATGCGTCTTATAATGCATCATAAACTTAGCATGTCATGTTTATAATGAACTTTTCCTTTCATATATAATAACATAGTTATGCATAAAATCACATCATATTCCTCATCATCATTTCATAATACTATGCATAGCAGAACATCATATTTCTCATCATCATCTCATAAATACTATGCATAGAAGAACATCATATTCACATAATGCATTTACTTAGTTTCTTAGGTGACTTAAAGTTACTTTCATCATCATTTTCCTAGGCCACCCTATACTCCACCCTTTTGGGAGTAATCTAGGTTATGAGCTCATACCTTACTAGTCGTCACTAGCATATACTTATCCCTTTTGATAAGTTAATAACCGACTCTACCCTTTTGAGAGAACGGGCTAGGGCAAAAATCACCTTTTCACCATCTATAGTGGATCTAAAGGATCATTTTCTAGGATCACCTTTTCACCACCTATAGTCTGATGGGTCCAAAGGATCATTTCCTTATAAGTTTAAGTCACCATTAAGTCTTAGCATGTTATATCATAATCATTAAGTACATGAACATTCTCATTATTTGCAATAGCAACATAACATGCAAGCCATTAAAATCATTCAATAATATCAAATTCTCAGGCATTACTTCATCATATAGAATTACATTCAAAGCATCAAAAGATATCATCTAAAATTTCACAAGGAAGCTCCCTTAAATAACCGAACTCTAAAGTTGGGTAACCTTAATTATCAAACTAATTACTTATGCATCTAAGGGATTTATTACCATCAATTATAAGCCTTAAGAACATTATTAGACTATATGGGGTATAGCAGGAAGTTGTTGCAAGGTTTTACGTGTAGAAGTTACGTTTTTAACCCTTCTAGTTACGACTTTCCCTATGATGCTAAAATTAATTACTAAACCAATTATGAATCATTGTCCCTTATCTAAACATAATAATATATGGTTCTTAAGGTCACTAAAGGCTCTTACAGTAATGCATAAATTTCATTCTCTAAAGTTCTAGAAATCTTGCTTTTACTTTTAGCTGAAGCTAGTTTTATCTCTAACACATAGAATCATTCCTTTAGCAATAAACCATAATTATCACAACTTCAAACATATTAAATCATCATCATTTATTGGTACTAATCTCATATTAGAAGCCGAATCATGAACCTCATATAATTGTATAAAATCACATTTTAAGTGAACATAAAATATTAGTTTCCGTAGAACCTTAAGCTTTAAAACTCTTTTAGAAACTAATTTTTTTGAAAGAATCTTCATAATTAAAATTCTCACTTAAGATAAAAGGAGCAAGTCTTGAGCTTAAGAGATTTATGTGATATCTTAGAATCATAAACATGCTATGCAACCTCATTTTAATCTTGTCATTATAAGGTGATAACTTGGAATTATAAACATTATATGCAAATCCATTTCTTTATCTTTAAGATTTAAGGTGATGACTTGAAAATTAAACATGATGCAAGAGCTTGAAATATAAACATGATGCAAAGAAGTTGGAGCGGCGTAATCCGCATAGGACTAAGGGGAAGAGAAGAGAATCTTAAGAAACCGGAGAGCGGAACGTATCTGACCGTGAAGTAAAGAGAATTATTATTACATCTTTTTAAGCTCCAATCTCAAGACTTCTTAAAGAATCAATTCTTTAACTCCAATAATCTTATTTCTTTGCTTGTGATACTTGGGCAAGTCTTTGAGCTCTAGGATTTTTAGGTGATGACATAAAAATAAACATGTCATGCGTTGATTCTTTTAGCCATTATAAAATAAAGTGAGAGCATAAAATAAATATGAGATGCAACTTCTTTATTATCTTTAGAGATTAAGTGACAACTTGAAATATAAACATGAAATGCAAGCTTGGAAATTTAAACATGAAGATGCAAGTTCATTTATTCATTCTTGAGAATTTAGTGATGACATAGAAAGTAAACATGGTTATGCAAGGCATAAACTTAAACATGGATGCAAGTTCATTTTATTTCTTTACTAGTTCCAAGACTTTAAATATAAATTCAACCCAATATATCTTAGCAAGACAAAGTGAAAAATACATCTTTCAAGTTCTAAACTCAAGATCATAAAAACATCATAAAAATATTATTCTTTAAAGTTTTGCATCAAGTGGAACTTTCAAGCTTTAGAGGCCTAACTTGTGATGGATTCACAACCCACCCTCAAGGTCCTCATCATCAAGCCATCATCTTAGTCCCACCTAGGCCATATGGCTGAATTTTAAAGAAAAAGGAAGAAGAAAACCAAATGGAAAAACTAGAGAAAATCCATGAAATCATCATTTTGAACCAAGAACAACACTTAGCAAACATAGAAATAAACTTAAAAACAACTCCCTACCTAATCTGATTTGAAGGAAAGGAAGAGAACTTGTTTCCGAGTGAAATGAAAGAAAATATTCTTGAAACTTGAAGAAAGAAATTCAGCCAAGAGGAAGGAAATAAAGAAACTTTGTGCTTCCTAAAACTAGAATTTGTGAAAGTTATGAGCAAGCTCTAATATCTTCAAGCATGCCTATTTATAGAGATTTTAAGCTCATAAATGGACAAGAATCTGAGGAAAATCTTTCAGATTTTTCAGGAACAAGGAGAAAAATCATTTGTTTGGTGGCTTAAAACATGGAATCATGTTTCCATGTTTTATGATTCTTTTTTTCATTGTTTTGGATTATTTTGCAATAATTTTCTGATTATGGCTCAATAATTTCGTGCATTACAGCCTTATGGAAGAGGATTTTGTGTGTTCCATGTATTATTTAGGTGTAGGCAAGGTATTCATGCAATTTAGAGAATTTACGGTTAAGGGCTTAAGTGAATTACTAAGCAATTTGAGTGTTTTAAAGCAATTTTAGGTTCTAATCAATTTAAATAAATAATTTTGACTCTAGATTAATAATTAGAATTTAATAAGCTTTAATTTGAGCCTAATATTGCTTAGGTTTCGTTTAACAAATCAAAAATCTCAAAATTTGTAAAACCGCACAAAGAAGGGCAAAACGGTCATTTTACTTAAAACCCGCCCACCACCGAGCTTAACCAATGGTTAATCATGGCTTAAAAACACCTTTTAACACATTTTAGTGAGGTTCGGGCTCAGCGGCACGCAAATCGGAGTTAAGCCTGCAAGGGCGTTTTGGTCATTTCGCGTTCCAAGTCAAAATTAGGATTCTTCTCCTCTATTAACACACATAACACAAACAATCCCTTATTAACATCAAAACATCCCCTTGAGGATGGGTGGGGCCCACGATCCTCATTTTCCGAGTAAAATAACCCGAGGGCATTTTGGTCATTTTACACGTAGAGGAATTGGGGTTGGGAATCTTGCACGAATCGCTCCTAACTTCTCTTCTAACGTTATATTCCTTTATTAAGGATTGTTTGGTCTCAAATTTATATAATATTTACCTAGGATAATTCTAATTCAAATGACAGTAAAAATTGGCGCTTACATACTCCTCTCCTTAAAAAGAATTTCGCCCTCGAAATCGTTACCTAATAGTTCCTGATACTGCGCTTGCATGTCTGATTCCAGCTCCCATGTGACTTCTTCATTTCACCTCGTCCCCATGCGACTTTGACAGGTGTAGAGGCGTTATTTTAATTTGCTTAACTCCTCCGTGAACTTCCGTGGGAGGTAGTTAAACGTTAGGTCATCTCTTAATTGACATGTTCAGCTTTAGCACAACTACTCCTGGGGTCATGTTATTCCTTACTTGGAGCATGGAAAATATTATGAAGGTTGGATAACTCCTGGCTGGGCTATACCGCAGTGCCAGAATCTATTTTGCTAAGGATTTCAAAATTGTCTTAGAAATCTAGGGCTCAATTTCTTTACTTTCATTGCTCGGCCTATGCCCTTGCTGGGTGACTCGGTACACATGGTCCCCTTCTTGAAATTCTTGCGCTTGCTTGTCCGCATAGCTTTTCTGCGACTTTGAGCAGGAAAGAATTTCATCCCTAATCTTCTTGATTTGTTCCGTTGTTTCCCTCACAATATCAGGTCCAAGTAGACTTGTCTCCGGGTTCATACCAACATAAGGGTGATTGACACTTTAGTCCACAGAAGGCCTCTACTGTCATACCGATGCTTGCATGATAACTGTTGTTATATGCAAATTCAATTAGCGGAATGGCAACTTACCCAACTCCCCTTTGATCTAAAACACATGCCCTTAACATATCCTCCAGTTTGGATAGTTCTTTCGAGCAGGACCATCTGTTAGGGTGATAAGCCGTGCTCAAAACAGCTTTGAACCAAACGCCTTCTGAAAGGCTCCCGAACCGTACGTGAATCGCGATCTCGATCAGAGATTATTGTCGACGGGACTCCATGTAATCTTACTATCTCCTGTATATATAACGCCCTAACCTATCCAGGATAAGTCACCTTAATAGGTAAAAAGTGGGCTGATTTAGTCAATCGATCCACTATTACCCAAATGGCGTCATGATTCGCTTGGGTCCTCTGGAGTCCATGACAAAATCCATGGAGATACTATTCCACTTCCATTCAGGGATTGACAAAGGTTGCAACATTCCAAGAAGGTTTTGGTGTTCAATCTTCACCTTTTGACATACCAAGCACTTATTCACCCAGGCACACATCCTTTTTCAATCCAGGCCATCTTAACATCTTCTTCAATCTCATACATCTGTAGGAGGACTAAGTGTGAAATTACTTTATGGGGCTTCCTCCAAATATCCTTCCCAAGGTTACCATGAGCAGGTACACATATACGACCTTCAAACCTCCACAAACTATCATTCCCTTGGGTAAAACCTTTCAACTTATTGCCTCTAAGGTTTCTTGAAATTTCGGATTTCCCTTTGGGCTTAGCAATTCTTTCCTTAAATTCACTTGTCACACTAAGATGGCAAGCTCTTATGCCTTTAGTGGTCAAGGTCATTCTAGGTTTAGGTCTCTAAACTGCTCAATTAACTCAATCTCCTTCACCATCAAATGGGATACTTGTAAAGATTTCCTACTTAGGGCATCGGTGACAATGTTAGCTTTGCTGACTGAGCTTTACCCAAAATCATAATCTTTCAAGAACTCCATCCACCTTCTTTGCCTCATGTTTAGTTCTTTTTGATCAAAGAGATATTTCAAATCTCTGCATTTTGAGACACCTCAAAACTTCACTCCGTATAAATGGTGTCTCCAAATCTTCAGAAACACGATAGCGGCTAATTCAAGGTCATGGGTAGGGTAATTTGCCTCATGTGGCTTGAGTTGCCTCGACGCATAGGCAACCACTTGCCTATCTTGCATCAAGGACACAACCCAAACCCTTCTCGAAGCATCACAGGTACACTTCGAAAGGCACATTGGGGTCGGGAACACTAAAACAGGGGTTAAGGTTAGCTTGTGTTTCAGCTCTTGGAAGCTCTTTTCATTCTCGGGGTCCATGAAAAAGAGGTGTTTTTCCTAGTTAGCTTAGTCAGAGGAAGGAAATCCTGGGAAAATCCCTTGATAAACCGACGGTAATAACCAGCTAAACCTAAGAAGCTCCTTACTTCATTACCGTGGTTGGTCTTTCCCAGTTTACAACCGTTTCCACCTTACTAGGATCTACAACAATTCCTTTCTTAGATACTACATGCCCTAAAATTTCACCTCATCCAACCAGAATTCACACTTAGAAAGCTTGGCATATAGTTTCTTTTCCTTCAGGATTTCTAGTACTATGGTTAGGTGGCATTCATGCTCCTCGTGGGTCTAGACTAGAATGTCATCTATAAAGACAACCACAAACTGATCTAAATAGGGTCTAAAGATCCTATTCATGTAATCCATAAAAATTGCCAAGCATTGGTTAATCCAAAGGCATTACTCAAACTCGAAATGGCCGTATCGAGTGCAAAAGGCCGTTTTCTGGATATCTTCATCTCTTACCCTAATCTTGGTAACCTGACCTCAAATCAATCTTAGAAAACACGTTGCACCTTTAAGCTGGTCCATCAAGTCATCTATCCTAGGCAAAGGGTATTTGTTCTTTATCGTCACTTTATTCAATTGCCTATAGTCTACACACATCCTCATACTTCCATCCTTTTTCTTTACAAACAACACGGGGCTCCCCAAGGTGACGCACTAGGCCTAACAAACTTTTTCTCCAATAAATCCTCCAATTGAGCTTTCAACTCGTTACTCCAATGGGGACATCCTGATGGGGCTATGGATATGGGACTGCACCCAAGCAATTCTATGGAAAACTCTATCTCTCTAGGGGAAACTCTGGTATCTCATCTGAAAATACTTTGGATAATTTCTTACTATCGGAATTCATTGATACTTTGCTCAAAGTCCACATCACTAGCGGCTAAGAAAATATAACCTTTATTCTCACCCTTACCACAGTCCATTTCCATGTTATGTACAGACTTATGGGTTTCTTAGGTTCAATGGGGAGAGTGAAGAAAAGTGATGGTTTTCTCATAGGTCTTACAATATCCTTGGCTTCAAGCCAATCCATGCCAAGAATCACATCTAAACCTTGCATGGGTAAGCAAATGAGATCTAAAACAAATGATTATTCTCAATAACAAAATGGAATCCAACAACATTTACAAGTCCTGACGGTTTTCCAGAACTTGGAGAAATATAAGGTGAAAGAAGTTCTTAGCCACATGCAAGTTAAGGCTTTTAACACATGAGCAGGAAATAAGAATGGGAAGCGCCAGAATCACATAGGACAATTAAGTTTTTCCATACATGTTACACTTACCTTCCACGAGATTCCGTGACTTCGGCGTTTCTTCAGCATTAAGGTAAAAACCCTTCCTTGGTATTGCGGCTTGGGATCGGGGGTTGGCGGGTTCCTCTCCATGCATTCTCGAGAGTAGTGGCCCGGCTTTCCACACCGATAGCATACATTTGTTCCCTTTAACCACACTCCATGATTCTTGCCGCACTTGACAGCGTCCCATGGATGGTGGGGGTCGTGGAGGTGCTCTGACCCCCTTTGTGGTGCTTTCCCCTTGTTGTTGTTATTGTTGTTGTTGTGATTGTTGTTGGGGTTGTTGTTGTAGCGGTTTATTATAGCGGTTGTTGTTGTTGTTTGGCCTTCCTTGTTGAAGTTCCTTTGTGGACCTTGGTGTTCCTTAATCAGGTGGGAATGGAGGTCGATTATGCCTCTTGAATTGCTGACCTTGAGGTGTCAGCTTCTTGGTGATATTATCAGACCTTGAGGTGCTCAGCTTCTCTGCCCTTTTCTTCAATGACGCGGCATTTGTTGACTAGGGTAGAGAAATCCCTAATCTCCAAATGCGCAACTGCCACATTAAGCTCCGCTTCAAACCCTGAACTCCGTATTTAATGCATTTCCAATACTCGTTGGGTTAACCTTGATACATCCTTGAGAACCAGAAGTTCTTCGAATCTAGCAATGTACCGGGCCACATTCATGATTCCTTGGACAAGTTGCACTAACTCAATGTCCTTGGCATTTCTGACATTCTGAATTGGAAAATACTTTTCATAAAAATGGGCCTTGAATAGATTTCTATCAATGTCCACCCCAGTTGCCTCAAGGAGTCTTTGGTACTCAGCCCACCAAAAACCGCATCACCTTCAAGCATATGGGTGCGAAGGTGACCTCCTGCTCCTTCCGAACATGGGACTACAGCAAAGACCTTCTCAATATTTCGAATCCATTCATCTCGTAACATTTGAATTGAGGGTCCCCTTGAAACTCGGTGGATTCGCCCTGCGAAATCCCCAAAACGAGCGTGTTCTGGGATCTCATGGCCTTGATTCGCATTAGCTTGGCGATCCTGATCCATTCGATCCATCATCATCCTCATTGTCCTTGCCACATCGCGGAGTGCTTCAGCGGTCTCATTGTTCTGGTTATTCTGTGCCGCGTCCTAGTCTGTTGTCGACGTGCCATTGGTCCCTATACACACAAAACAGCAACACTTGAGTGACAGTCCTAACATTCCATGCAAAGTGAGCAAGTTACCATGGCACGTGCAACATAGTACTCATGCATATCTAATCCTCAGAACCTAATCCTAATGATAAACATATACACATGACATTTCTAACGTAGTATGCTTTAGAAGCATAGCCAAGCTTTTCCAATTCTTTCATGCTCCGTGAGAGTTTAAACTTGCCCGATACCAAAATGTAACACCCTAATAATTAACCCAATACACCTAGGTTGTATCTGATTAATTACTAGACTTTACTCTTTGCTTCAATTCTTTCATCATGCTTTGAAAATACTTAGTGAAATTACGAGCCATTTTTTTTTTTTAAACATAATTGAAAACGTGAGCCGCGCATAACGTGAACAATAATCGAAATAAAGCGAATAACGTGCAAACATAGCATAAAACATCATATTGGCTCCATCATATAACATCCATAATTACATAACACATAGATATTTTGCCTACCAACAAGAATAAGACTAGGTGTAGGCAATCTAACAAAACATAAATAATATATGGATGGAAGGACATCCATTAATGGCACCTAGTAATAACACTCCAAGGATAGGGATAGATATCTGAAATATACGAGTGAAACTAGCATGATCAAGTTCAGAACGATGTGAAAGCCTCAATGTGATTCACGAACGCTTCCTTCTGTTTCTTGAAGACGAGATGGAAAAGAAAAATAGAGGGAGTGAGAAACTTATAAAAAAGAATCTCAGGGGTACTCACCTCATGATGCATTGTGTCATCACCATCATCGTCCCAGTAACCTCCTCGGGTTATTATGAAATAATGAGCATGCTAAGATTGATTTATTAAGTTTGAAAATATACTTTACCGAGGTTCGTCGATTTTAATCATGCGTCTTATAATGCATCATAAACTTAGCATGTCATGTTTATAATGAACTTTTCCTTTCATATATATTAACATAGTTATGCATAAAATCACATCATATTCCTCATCATCATTTCATAATACTATGCATAGCATTTATATTCCATCATCATCTCATAAAATACTATGCATAGTAGATCATATTCACATAATGCATTTACTTAGTTTCTTAGGTGACTTAAAGTTACTTTCATCATCATTTTCCTGGGCCACCCTATACTCCACCCTTTTGGGAGTAATCTAGGTTATGAGCTCATACCTTACTAGTCATGCATATACTTATCCCTTTTGATAAGTTAAAATCCAAACTCTACCCTTTTGAGAGAACGTGCTATAGGGGCAAAAATCACCTTTTCACCATCAGTTGGATGGGTCTAAAGGATCATTTTCTTAGGATCACCTTTTCACCACCTATAGTCTGATGGGTCCAAAGGATCATTTCCTCATAAGTTTAAGTCACCATTAAGTCTTAGCATGTTATATCATAATCATTAAGATGCATGAACATTCTCATTGTTTGCAATAGCAACTATAACATGCAAGCCATGAAATCATTCAATAATATCAAATTCTCAAGTAGGCATTACATCATCATATAAACTGACATTCCAAAGCATCAAAAGATGTCATCTAAAATTATCACAAGGAGTCCTTAAATAACCGAACTTTAAATTGGTAACCTTAATTATCAAACTAATTACTTATGCATCTAAGGGATTTATTACCATCAATTATAAGCCTTAAGAACATTATTAGACTTATGGGTAGCATAGACAGTAAGTTGTTCTTAAGGTTTTACGTGTGCTAGAAGTTACGTTTTTAACCCTTTCTCGTTACCGACTTTCCCTATGATGCTAAAATTAATTACTAAACCAATTATGAATCATTGTCCCTTATCTAAACATAATAATATATGGTTCTTAAGGTCACTAATGCTCTTACATAATGCATAAATTTCATTCTCTAAAGTTCTAGAAATCTTGCTTTTACATGGTTTTCTAGGAAGCTAGTTTTATCTCTAACATGCATAGAATCATTCCTTTAGCAATAAACCATAATTATCACAACTTCAAACATATTAAATCATCATATTTATTGGTACTAATCTCATATTAGAAGCCGAATCATGAACCTCATATAATTGTATAAAATCACATTTTAAGTGAACATAAAATATTAGTTTCTCGTAGAATCCTTGCAAAGCTTTAAAACTCTTTTAGAAACTAATTCTTTTTGAAAGAATGTTCATAATTAAAATTCTCACTTAAGATAAAAGGAGCAAGTCTTTGAGCTTAAGAGATTTATGTGATATCTTAGAATCATAAACATGCTATGCAACCTCATTTTAATCTTGTCATTATAAGGTGATAACTTGGAATTATAAACATGATATGCAAATCCATTTCTTTATCTTTAAGATTTAAGGTGATAACTTGAAAATTAAACATGATGCAAGAGCTTGAAATATAAACATGATGCAAGAAACTTGTCTTGCCGTAGTCCGCACAGGACCAGTTGTAGAGTACCTTAAGAAACCGGAGCGGCGGTAATCCGCACTGGACCGGTGAAGGGAGGAGAGAATTATTATTACATCTTTTTAAGCTCCAATCTCAAGACTTCTTAAAAGAATTAATTCTTTAACTCCAATAATCTTATTTTTTCTTGTGATACTTGGGCAAGTCTTTGAGCTCTAGGATCTTTAGGTGATGACATAAAAATAAACATGTCATGCATTGATTCTTTTAGCCATTATAAAATAAAGTGAGAGCATAAAATAAATATGAGATGCATCCTCTTTATTATCTTTGAAGATTAAGTGACAACTTGAAACATAAACATGAAATGCAAGCTTGGAAATTTAAACATGAATATGCAAGTTCATTTATTCATTCTTGAGAATTTAGTGATGACATAGAATAAACATGGTTATGCAAGACATAAACTTAAACATGGATGCAAGTTCATTTTATTTCTTTACTAGAGCTCCTCCAAGACTTTAGAGAAATATAAATTCAACCCAATATATCTTAGCAAGACAAAGTGAAAAATACATCTTTCAAGTTCTAAACTCAAGATCATAAAAACATCATAAAAATATTATTCTTTAAAGTTTTGCATCAAGTGGAAATTTCAAGCTTTAGAGGCCTAACTTGTGATGGATTCACAACCCACCCTCAAGGTCCTCATCATCAAGCCATCATCTTAGTCCCACCTAGGCCATATGGCTGAATTGGTTAAAGAAAAAAGGAAAAAGAAGAAAACCAAATGGAAAAACTAGAGAAAATCCATGAAATCATCATTTTGAACCAAGAACAACACTTAGCAAAACATAGAAATAAACTTAAAAACAACTCCCTACCTAATCTGATTTGAAGGAAAGGAAGAGAACTTGGTTTCTTGGGAGTGAAATGAAGGAAATATTCTTGAAAGGTTGAAGAAAGAATTTCGGCCAAGGGGAAGAAGAAAGAAAATTTTTGAAGCTTAGGAAAAACTTGAAGTTGTGTAATTTTTGAGCAAGTCTCTAATGACTTTAAGCATGCCTATTTATAGAAGAATTCAAGCTCATAAATGGACAAGATGAGGAGGAAATTTTCAGATTTTTCAGGGGAACAAAGGAAGGAAAATCATTCTGTTTGGTTTAAGGCATGTTTTATGCCATGTTTTAGGGAATTTTTTGGATTTTGCTTTATGGATTATTGCAATAATTCAATGATTATGGCTCAATAATTTTGTGCATTACAGCCTCATGGAAGAGGGTTTTGTGTGTTCCATGTATTATTTAGGTGTAGGCAAGGTATTCATGCAATTTAGAGAATTTACGGTTAAGGGCTTAGGTGAATTAGTAAAATTTTAGTGTTTAAAGCAATTTTAGGTTCTAATCAATTTAAATAAATAATTTTGACTCTAGATTAATAATTAGAATTTAATAAGCTTTAATTTGAGCCTAATATTGCTTAGGTTTCGTTAGACGAATCAAAAATCTCAAAATTTGTAAACTTATAAGAGACTGGCAAAACGGTCATTTTACTTAAAAATCTTCTGTCCTACTTGAAGCTTAACCAATGGTTAATCATGGTTAAAAACACCTTTTAACACATTTTAGTGACTTTTGGGCTTAGTTTGACCAAATTTGGTTAAAGCAACCGCAAGGGCGTTTTGGTCATTTTGCGCGTCGGAGCTCAAAATTAGGATTCTTCTCCTCTATTAACACACATAACACAAACAATCCCTTATTAACATCAAAACATCCCCTTGAGGATGGGTGGGGCCCACGATCCTCATTTTCCTAAGTAAAATAACTCTAAGGGGATTCCTCATCCGCCAACACGTACAGAAAATTTGGGTTTGCAATCTTGCACGAATTGCTCCTAACTTCTCTTCTAATGTTATATTCCTTTATCGAGGATTGTTTGGTCTCAAATTATATAAGAATTACCTACGGTAATTCGGTAA
>JAMLFY010000852.1:0-22214 GCA_030441495.1 Dalbergia oliveri
CGATGTCCATGGGGGCCATAGGAGAGATCTCGAGAGATAGTGGGGGGAGTCCTCCGATGGTCGGTCTTGAATACCTCAAGCGAGGAACATACTAGGGGAAGTCGCGCACCTGAAGCGGAAGGCTGGGCACCACGAGTTGTTGTCATCCGGGGTCGAATCCTCTCAAAGATCAAGTCGTCGCCATAGGGTGAGGTAGGAGTGAAGCGAAAGCTGGACTGGATGCAAAAGGCGTCCCATGTATAAAAATACGGACAGCACAACGACCCTCGAAATGATATGACTGATGCTCCGGGTCATAGTGCACCTCCCAATCGGCGTATCAATGAAGATCACGAACGACGCCATCGAGATCTGAAGACGTAACGGAAAAGAAGAAGAGAGGGTGAGAATCTTGCTAAAGAATCTCAGTAGGGAATCCTCCTATCCTAATGTCATCGTTTACGTCCCAGGAACCTTGGGTTTATTATGAAAAGGTTAACATGCAAAGGTTCATTATGAGGTTTTATAAAAGTAATTATCCAAGGTCCGTGTCTTTTATGATGAATCTTAATGCATGTATGCAACATAGCAAAACATGAATGCATGGCAATACTTATACAACAAACAATAAAACATGACATAAATAATTAATCATCACATAGTGGCATGTAACTTCTCATGAAAACCTTTCTCTTTCATAAGCAAGAACTTCACATCTTTTCTCTTTCTCAAACTTGTGACATCAAGGTATCAAAAATAGTAACCGCACCCTAAAACTAGGCTATGAGCTCATACCTCAACTAGTCGTCACTAGTTCTTACTTATCCTCTTGATAAGCGTAACATAATCACAATAATCCTGACTCCAGAGTACGGGTAGGGGCCTAAGGATCACCCATCATGGGACTTTTTCCTTCTCGAAACGCATCAACTGGTTAAGACCAGTGACTTTGTCCGCTTTGGCAGGCTAATGTCGATGCCCTCACGGTTTTACCTTCTCCCTAGCAGGAGAAGTACGTCTCCCTAAAACGCATCAACTGTTAAGACCAATGACATTGTCCGCTTCGGTATGGCTCCACGACCATACCCCCCACGGGTTTACTTTCTCCTCACCGTAGCAGGAGAAATGCATCTTGGCATGTCACATTCAAAATCTTTCTTTTCAAAACTTCTTTTAAGTCCCTCAAATTTGATGGAAATTCGGCATAAATTTATACCGAATTTCCTCAAATTTGAGTCATGCCACATAACTTATTCAACTCATGTCATCTCATTCAATATCTCAATCAATCAAATCTTTAAAAGCCATATAAACATATTCATTCATTTCATCATCATCTTATATCCATATGCATCTCAATCATAGCATGCCATATTATCACATCAATTATGTCATAAGTTCACACAATCTTATGCACATAACATTAATACTCTTATAACATAAATACACTCATTCACTCGGTCACTTACTCACTTATCTCCTATCTTGCAATGTCTTATGCTTTGACCTTATTAATCTTGTGTTCTGATTATCCTAATGCCCATTATAAATCTTTATACACCTAAAGGATCATTACTATAATTCTCTAATTTTTATGCTCTTAACTCTTCCAAACAGCATTGCATAATTAGCAATGATTATTATTTGATTACGGGTTCTAGAATTTACCCTTTCTAAGTTCCTTTAAGGCTCTATATTCAATTCCTAAACCAATTATTAGGGATTCCTACACATATCCACTAATTATAAACCATTTTCCTTAAGTTCAATTATGCTGGAACAGAATTTACATTTTTGTGTCTAAGTGTTCTAGAATTCTCATTTTAAGTCCTTTCTAGTTACTTGTTCTTTCCTAACTTCCCTAAATCGTTCCTTGCTTCACTCAAACATAATTTTACACATTTTAACACCATAAAACAGAATTAATACAGTGGCCAAACAACAAGGCAGAACCAAAAATATAGCTCATATAATCACATAATTTCATGATTTAAATGCATATAAGTTGCTAGTTTCTCTTGGAATCATTTTAGGAACTCAAAACTCTTTTAGAAACCAATTCATCTCATTAAAATCATATAAATATAGGTAGGTCAGTAGCTAAATTATTTTGTTCATGAAATAGATTTAAAACATAAAATCTTGTTCATAATGTTCCTTAAGTACACCTAAGCTTAGAAAAATTCCAAGACATAGGCTATGGGCACTTATGATTAGATGAACTCATCTCAAGTCCATCATCATCATCACAAGGCCGAAATGGCATTCTTGAAATGCCTCCATTTTCTAAAACTTTATTATGATACTTGGGCAAGTCTTTGAGCTCTAGAATATTTAAGTGATGACATAAACTTAAACATGCTATGCACTTTATTTTACTCTTCATTATAAAGTAAAGTGAGAGCATAAAATAAATATGAGATGCAACCTCATTATTATCTTTAAAGATTAAGTGATGACTTGAAATATAAACATGAAATGCAAGCTTGGAAATTTAAACATGATAATGCAAGTTCATTTATTTATTCTTGAGAGCTTAGTGATGGCATCAAAATAAACATGCTATGCAAGGCATAAACTTAAACATGAATGCAACTTATTTTATCTTAACTAGAGCTCTTACAAGACTTTAGAGGAACATCAATAACCTTAACCCAATATGTATCTTAACAACATAAAGTGAGCTTTAGAGTTCTTAGCACCAAGTCTTCAAAGAAGTCTTTGGTTTGAACTTCATCATCAAGCTCAAGAAAATGGACTAAGACATAAACATCAACACTTATCAAACAAACATAAAAGAACTAAGTCATATTCTTTATTTTATTGCTCATGGGCTTCAATCTAGAGTAAACTCTTAGAACGGCCGACCAACTTTAAGGTTGGCAAGGGTAAGCTTAGAGCTCTTTGAAAACATATGATTAATTTTCTTAACAAAACTTTTGTGATCTACTTAACATTTTTATCAAACTTTGTTCAAATAAAGGAAAGGAAACCGAAATCTTGAGGAGGAAAAGAAAAGAAAACCGAAATCTTGAGCAAGGAAAAGGAAAGAAACCAAAAGCATGTATGGTCCAAGACCAAGTTTTCAAGCTTTAGAGGTTTCTCACATGACATCACAAGACCATTATCTTGAAACCTCATCATCAAGCCAAAGTTTTTCTCATAAAAGGCTCTAAGGCCGAAATGAAAAAGGAAAAGAAAGAGTTTGAAAACCAAGAGAAAACTAGAACTTTTCTTAAAGAAACAAGTAAAACTTTGAAAATAAACCCCTACCTAAGGAAGTCTTGAAAGAAATGAAAGAAAGCTTGTGTTCTTGATGAAATGAGAAGACAAAATCTTCTCTTGGATGGTGATGGATTCGGCCAAGGGAACTCAAGGAAGATGATTTTTCCTTGAAAGTAAGCTTGGAAATGGAAAGTTTGGTGTTTGAGAGGTGGTTTGAGGTGGGGAGTGGTGGTTCAAGGTTGTTTGTGGTGGTGGAAAGGTTTCTTTGATGGTGGAGGAAGAAGAACAAGATGAAGAGAAATTGAGAGAAAGAGAGAAAATTGCAAGAAAGCTTAAACTTGGCAAATGATCTAAAGTGTAACCAAGTTCTCAAGCTTGGTATTTATAGAAAAATGCAATGGAGGCTGAAAGGGAAGGATGGCCGACGGTTTCAAGGCCTTGGGGAGGAAAATATCTTCAAAAGCTTGTCATTCAAAGGCATGGTTGAAGCATGGCTAGGTATGGTCAAAGTATGGCTTAAGGCATGGTCTTTGAGTGAAACAAAATCAACATGTGACACAATTCAAGGGTATGCATTCATTTTCAGCCAAGGGGGAAAAGAAATTGTTCATGTAATTGTGGTTTAATGATGTGTTTAGGTGTTTCTTTGATTAAGGTTTTGATTAGGAGTTTGTAAGAAAGTGTTTAGGTGAGGTAATGGTAATTAAGGTTGTCAAGACTTGATTTAGGGGTGATCTTGCTAGATTAACAATTTAAAATCATTTTTAGTCAAATGAGGTATGGCACAATTCCTTAATTTAAGGAATTGGAGAGAGAAAATACTATTCAAGATTCCATGACTAGGAATCTTGAATTAAAGAATGAATTAGAGTTTAACTAAGCAATCTTAGGTTCTAATTAACCTTAATAAATTATTTTGACTCTAGATTAATTATCAAAATAAATTAATCTTCGATTAGAGCCTAATATTGCTTAGGTTTGCTTAATTACGTCATTAGGCTCACTGTACACTTTTAGGGGCAAAATGGTAATTTTGCACTAAAACTTGGACCTCTGCAACTAACCATCAAAACCACTCATAAACATCATTCAAACTTTTGGAAAAGTTTGGGCTACCTTTACCCGTGTAAACAAGGGTATTTTGGTCATTTTGAGCCGAAAGTTTAGAAAATGAGATTTTCACCTCGAATATCAAACATAACAATATAATCCCCTTCAAACATTGAGTTGACCCATTCGAGGACCTGTCCTATCCTCAAATTGGGTAAAAATGACCTCAGGGGCATTTTGGTCATTTGTACTCAAACAGAAAATTCGGGGCGTTACAACAATCATTGCCACAACTCTAAGACAAAGCACCTTCACTAATGGAATCCCTAGAGAGAAAAGAATAGAAAAGAAGAAGATGAGAGAGAAGATGAGAGATGAAGAAAGAGAATAATAGCAACTAAAAGTAAGGCCTAAAGTGAGTCAAAAAAAGTCTCTGTCAATCCTTTATATATTGCTCTCTAAAATGGGTCAAAATGGGGCCCAAGAATTAAATGAGCTATTCTACATCATCACATGAGCACCAAATGCTAAATGAGCTGCAATGCTAAGTGCTTGGCTTGAGCTATGTCGATTAAAATCATTTTCTAATTCTGCCCAGCACTGTAGTGGGTGAACTATCACGCTATAGCAATCACAGGATGGGCACAGCACATTTTGGGGTCAAGGATTGCTATAGAGAAAGTAACATGGTCGAGTGCGCGAGGACATCGTGACCGCTAGCGGTCCCCTGAAGACATAACATGCCAAAGCGGTGTTGTTTCACTTATGGACCCTTCCCCTTTTATATAAGCCCTTCCCATTCTTCTCCCCTATTGATTAGAAACCCCAATCCGCTCTCCCAAACACATTTCTTCTTCTTCTTTCAATCTCACTCAAGTCTAGCTTCTGCAAATCATCAAGACATTGGTGCCATCCCTCCTACCTTGGAGCTTCCGAGTTGTTCCCTCATGTTCCACCTTTCCACATGAGTGGGTTCAATCCTGACCCTTATTTTGTTCATTAGAGTTATTTTCCTTATATTGTAGCATTGTTGCATGATTTTCGAGATGATTTTAAAGAGATTACAAATTATTATTGGTCTTGTCAAGTTATACAATTATGATTTTCAAAGAGCATGAATTATGTGTTTTAGAAAACCATGGGACCATGATTGATATGTTGTGTGCTATGAAAATGTTTTACATGTTCATGAAGAGAATTGTTGCAAAACATATGATTTAGCAAGATGCCCATTTGAAAAATATGTTCTTATGGATTTATGACATTATTATGTTTTCAAGATTTAGATTTCAAGCTATGTTTTTGAAGATTTAGTTAAGATATGTATATATATAGTGGATAAATGTGAAACATGAATATGATCCAACTATATGAATAAATGTTATATGATTTCCAAGTTTTATATTTGCAAACCCCTAGTGGTTTAAGCTATGATTTTAGATTTATTAAGTATATGAAAATATATTAGCTTAAGATATGAATTTAGAACTTCAGTTGTATGGTACTAAGAGGTACGGTTTTGGATGATTCATGAGCTTAGAATATATATTTTTGTGGGCTTGAAATCAAAATGCCTCAAGAAGGTGATCCCTTGGGCATGATTTTCACAGCCACAATTATGCTAAAGTTAGATTGTTAGAGTTATATGAATCCAAACTCTAGGTACTAAGAATTTTGGGCTTGCGTTCACAAGGAACCAGCACCACCTGTTTAGGATTGCTGATTTTATTTATTTTTGATTTATGTGTGATGAGAAATATTATGAAACAGCCATGAAGGCAATAGTAGTAGCCATGGAGGCAAACCTATAAACGCCATGGTGGAAATTTCAAAAAACGGACCTAGTTAGGTGCCCACAGCTTCCGAGAGGCATATCCATGAGGACCACAGGAATAAGGAAATTCGATGACAACTATTATTATTATTTTCATTATTGTTATCATTATCATCATGTTTCTATTATTATGATGGGGATATGTGATAATTCACTCATTAAGTTTAGATGAAACTCACCTTCTCCTTTCTCCATTATAGGTATAGTAGCAATTACAGTTTTTTCTAGTTGTCTCATTTCTAGGAGTAGTATCAGTTGGTGAGCTTCACTTTGGAGTGAAGTACCTTTTTGTTGTTCTTAGAGTGCTCCAATGTCATTGCGAGTAGGTCCTGACCATAGGAATTTTTGCATTCAGCATACCAAGATAGTATATTTTATTTGAAATTAATAATTTAGCATTCATGGTTTATTTTGTAAATGAACAACTTAGGATGATTTATTTTACAACTCCAGTTTCAAGTTTTATTTATGGAAAAATATTTATTCAGATTTATTATGGTTTAATATGAGATTTGATTTATGATTTGAAATTTATTTTATGAATAAAATATGCATATAGTATGGAGCGCGATAATGAGGCTTATGTGGGGATAGAAATCTACACGTGCCTTACGATTCAAGTTTGGTTGTGACAAGTGGTATCAGCCATAGGTTTCCTTGAATGGTCCTGAAGTAAGTATCCATAAGTAGCATGGCATTTATGGAAATGAAGTGAGCAGTTGCATCAACACAATGTTATTTTAGTTCTATAGGAAAGTCAGTGATGTCTAGGTTCAAAAGTCTCTATCATTTCTTTGGAACTCTAGCTTATTTCCTATCCTTTTCCCCACTTCTCTTTGAGCCATGCCACCTCGCCATCGTAGTAGCACCACGTCATTAGCATGAATACATATGGCACTGAGATGCCGTTTTGAACCTGCGAGAGGTGGTCAGGAAGCACTTTCGAGTTGGATGCATTAAAAGGGAGCACGAGCCGGAATGATTAGCTTAGAGAAGAGGTTAGGCTTATTACCATTGGCCAGGGCTACCTCGCTCATGTTCTCTCAACGGGTCCTATTATTGCATAATGAAGAGTCAGGTAGGCAGCTTAGAATGGTAGAGTTGAAGTGAGACTAGTTGGTCACACCTAGTTTGTTAGACGGGTGGAAACCCCATGAGGTCGGTGCCTATAGCGCACACGCATTAGCCACAAATGTAGTCGAGAGAGCATAAGGGGAATGATTGCTCCTTTTAAGAGTTACATGTTAGATGTAACACCCTAATAATTAACCCAATACACCTAGGCAGGATCTGATTAATTACTAGACTTTACTCTTTGCTTCAGTTCCTTAATCATGCTTTGAAAATACTTAGTGAAATTACGAGCCATTTTTTTTTAAACATAATTGAAAACGTGAGCCGCGCTTAACGTGAATGATTTAGCAAAATTTAAAAGACACATAGGAATTTACAAACATCACATCATAATATATTGGCTCCATCATACAGCATCCATAATTACATATCATATAGATATTTTGCCTACCAACAGAATAAGACTAAGTGTAGGCAATCTAATAAAACATAAATAATATATGGATGGAAGGACATCCATTAATGGCACCTAGTAATAACACTCCAGGGATAGGGATAGATATCTGAAATATACGAGTGAAACTAGCAGGATTCAAGTTCAGTACCCGAGCCTCAATGTGATTCACGAACGCTTCCTTCTATTTCTGAAGACGAGATGGAAAGAAAAATAGAGGGAGTGAGAAACTTATAAAAAGAATCTCAGTAGGGTACTCACCTCATGATGCATTGTGTCATCATCATCGTCCCCAGGAACCTCGGGTTATTATGAAATAGTGAGCATGCTAAGATTGATTTATTAAGTTCGAAAATATACTTTACCGAGGTTCGTCGGTTTAATCATGCGTCTTATAATGCATCATAAACTTAGCATGTCATGTTTATAATGAACTTTTCCTTTCATATATAATAACATAGTTATGCATAAAATCACATCATATTCCTCATCATCATTTCATAATACTATGCATAGCAGAATATCATATTTCTCATCATCATCTCATAAATACTATGCATAGCAGAACATCATATTCACATAATGCATTTACTTAGTTTCTTAGGTGACTTAAAGTTACTTTCATCATCATTTTCCTGGGCCACCCTATACTCCACCCTTTTGGGAGTAATCTAGGTTATGAGCTCATACCTTGCTAGTCGTCACTAGCATATACTTATCCCTTTTGATAAGTAAAAATTCCGTCTCTACCCTTTTGAGAGAACAGACTAGGGGCAAGAATCACCTTTTCACCGCCTATAGTTTGATGGGTCCAAAGGATCATTTTCTCATATATTTTGAGTCACCTTTAAGTCTTTGCATGTTATATCATAATACAATTCTTCATTCATAATCATCATAACATTTTCTCATTTATAGTCTTATGCCGAAATAATATATACCAACTGTAATCATGCATCTGGAGATTCCCAGGAAGAGAGGTGGGTCACAATGGACACGCTTAAATACCAAATCTTTCCTTAGCCAGAATCTTTCCAAATTGCACTCTTACAGGAATACACTTTCTTCCAGGAACAGAATATGTCTTTATTTCATGCATAAGTTTTCATTGTTTGCAACAACAACTATAACATACAAACCAGGGAATCAATCAATGACACCAAATTCTTAATAAGCATCAAATCACATTTTAAGTACACATAAATTACTAGCTTCCCATAAAATTCTTACAAAGTTTTAAAACTCTTTTAGAACTAATTCCTTTTGTTAAACTTGAAAGAAGTCATAGGACTTTAGGCCTAAATTAACCATGGGACCGATTTATAACTTGAAAGAATGTTCATAATTAAATCTTTCACTTAAGATAAAAGGAGCAAGTCTTGAGCTTTAGAGATTTAGGTGACATCTTTGAATTATTACCATGCTATGCAACCTTATTTTAATCTTATCTTTATAAGGTGATAGCTTGGAATTATAAACATGATATGCAATTCCATTTCTTTATCTTTAAGATTTAAGGTGATAACTTGAAAATTAAACATGATGCAAGAACTTGTAATATAAACATGATGCAAGAAACTGGAGCGCGGTACGCATAGGAAGGAGAAGAGAATCTTAAGCAAGAGCGGAGTCCGCATAGGACCTGAGGGAGATGAGAATTACATTTTTTTTAAGCTCCAATTCTCAAGACTTCTTAAAGAATAAATTCTTTAACTCCAATTATCTCATTTCTTTGCTTATGATTCATAAGCAAGTCTTTGAGCTCTAGGATTTTTAGGTGATGACATAAAATAAACATGCCATGCATTGATTCTTTTAGCCATTATAAAATAAAGTGAGAGCATAAAATAAACATGAGATGCAACTTCTTTATTATCTTTAGAGATTAAGTGACAACTTGAAATTTAAACATGAAATGCAAGCTTGAAATTTAAACATGAGATATGCAAGTTCATTTATTCATTCTTGAGAATTTAGTGATGACATAAAATAAACATGGTTATGCAAGGCATAAACTTAAACATGGATGCAAGTTCATTTGATTTCTTTACTAGAGCTCCTTCAAGACTTTAAGAGAATTATGTTTTCAACCCAATATATGTATCTTAGCAAGACAAAGTAAAAATACATATTTCATATTCAAACCTCAAGATAAAAACATTATTCTTTAAAGTTTTGCATTAAATGGAATGTTCAAGCTTTAGAGGCCTAACTTGTGATGGATTTACAACCCATATTCAAGGTCCTCATCATCAAGCCATCATTTCATTCCTTCCTAGGCCATTTGGCCGAAACCATGAAAGGAAAATAAGGAAAGAAAAACTGAAATTTTAGAAGCTTTGGAAACTAGTGAAACCTTCAAGTTTTAGAGATCTAACTTGTGAAAGCTTTGCAACCAACACTCAAGAATCTCATCATCAAACCATGGTCTCATCATACCTAGGCCATATGGCCAAAATACTTTAAAAAGAAAGGAAGAAGAAACCAAATGAAAACTAAAAGAAAGCCATGAAATCATCATTTTGAACCAAGAACAACACTTAGCAAAGCATAAAATAAACTTAAAAACAACTCCCTACCTAATTTGATTTGAAAGAAAGGAAGAGAACTTGGTTTCCTTGAGTGAAATGAAGAAAATATCCTTGAAAACTTGAAGAAAGAATTCAGCCAAGAGAAAGAAAGAAAGAAAGCTTTTGGTGCTCCTAAAACTAGAATTTGTGTAAGTTATGAACTAAGCATCTAAACTATCTTCAAGCATGCCTATTTATAGAGATTTTGCAGCTCATAAATGGACAAAGGAAGGAAAGAAATCTGACCAAAAATTAGAGAAAAAAATAAGGAAGAAAAATCATTTTGTTTGGTGGCTTAAAACATGGAATCATGTTTCCATGTTTTCATGATTCTTTGTTTTCATTCTTTGGATTTTTGTGTAATAATTTTCTGACTTATTACTCAATAATTTCGTGCATTACAGCCTTGTGGAAGAGGATTTTGTGTGTTCCATGTATTATTTAGGTGTAGGCAAGGTATTCATGCAATTTAGAGAATTTACGGTTAAGGGTTTAAGTGAATTACTAAGCAATTTGGGTGTTTTAAGCAATTTTAGGTTCTAATCAATCTAAATAAATAATTTTGACTCTAGATTAGTAATTAGAATTTAATAAGCTTTAATTTGAGCCTAATATTGCTTAGGTTTCGTTAGACAAATCAAAAATCTCAAAATTTGTAAAACTACAAAGAGGGGGCAAAACGGTCATTTTACTTAAAAATTGCCCGAGACCACCCGAGCTTAACCAATGGTTAATCATGGCTTAAAAACACCTTTTAACACATTTTAGTGAGGTTCGGGCTAGTCGGCACGCAATAGTTAAAAAAGGGCGTTTTGGTCATTTCGCGCGTCGAAGCTCAAAATTAGGATTCTTCTCCTCTATTAACACACATAACACAAACAATCCCTTATTAACATCAAAACATCCCCTTGAGGATGGGTGGGGCCCACGATCCTCATTTTCTGAGTAAAATAACCTCAGGGCATTTTGGTCATTTTACACGTACAGAAAATTGGGGTTTGCAATACTTGCACGAATTGCTCCTAACTTCTCTTCTAACGTTATATTCCTTTATTAAGGATTGTTTGGTCTCAAATTTTATATAATATTTACCTACGGTAATTCGGTAATTCCTAATGATAGTAAAAATTACAGTAAAAATTGGGCGTTACATTACTCCCCTCCTTAAAAAGAATTTCGCCCTCGAAATTCGTTCCTGAAATAGCTCTGGATACTGTGCATATCTGATTCCAGCTTCCATGTAACTTCTTCGGTTTCATCTTGTCCCCATGCTACTTTGACTGGGGTACAACCTTGTTCCTTAACTGCTAACTCCTCGGTCAACGATTCTCGTGGGTGGTAAGTTAAACGTTAGGTCATCTCTTAATTGTACATGTTCTGGCTCTAGTACATGACTTGGGTCAGAATGATATTTCCTTAACTGGAGACATGGAAAACATCATGAAGGTTGGACAGACTCTGGGTAGGGCTATACGGTAGGCTACAGATCCTATTTTGCTAAGGATTTCAAACGGACCAAGAATCTGGGGGCTCAATTTCTTTACTTTCATTGCTCGGCCTATGCCTGGTGGGGTGATTCTTAGGAACACATGGTCCCCTTCTTGAAAATCTAGCGGTTTTCGCCGCTTGTCCGCATAGTTTTTCTGCGACTTTGAGCAGGAAGAATTTTATCCCTAATTTTCTTAATTTGTTCCGTTGTTTCCCTCACAATATCAGGTCAGTAGACTTTGCTCTCCGGGCTCATACCAACATAAAGGTGATTGACACTTCCGTCCATAGAGGGCCTCGTATGGTGCCATACCGATACTTGCATGATAACTGTTGTTATATGCAAATTCAATAATGAGGTACTTATCCCAACTCTCTCTTTGATCTAAAACACAAGCCCTCAACATGTCCTCCAAAGTTTGGATAGTTCTTTCAGATTGACCGTCCGTTTGGGTGATAAGCCGTGCTCAAACAGAGCTTTGAACCAAACGCCTTCTGAAAGGCTCCCCAAAACCGTGACGTGAATCGCGGATCTCGATCCGAGATTATCGTCGACGGATTCCGTGTAACCTTACTATCTCCTGAATATATACGTGCTAACCTATCCAAGGAATAAGTCACCTTAATAGGTAAAAAGTGGGCTGACTTAGTCAACCGATCCACTATTACCCAAATGGCGTCATGATTCGCTTGGGTCCTCTAGTCCAGTTACAAAATCCATGGAGATACTATCCCACTTCCACTCGGGGATTGATAGGGGTTGCAACATTCCAGAGGGTCTTTGGTGCTCAATCTTCACCTTTTGACATACCAAGCATTTATTCACCCATGTGCACACATCCTTTTTCAATCCAGGCCACCAGAACATCTTCCTCAAATCTTGATACATCTTGGTGGCACCAGGATGAAGGGTGAAATGACTCTTATGGGCTTCCTCCAAAATATCCTTCGGAGGTCACCACTAGCAGGTACACATATACGACCTTCAAACCTCCATAAACTATCATTCCCTTGGGTAAAACCTTTCAACTTATCAGCTCTCACCGCCTAAGGTCTCTTGAAATTCTGTATCTTTCCTTTGGGCTTGAGCAATTCTTTCCTTGAATTCACTTGTCACACTAAGGTGACAAGCTCTTATGCCCTTAGTGGTCAAGGTCATTCCTAGGTTGAGGTCTCTAAATTGCTCAATTAACTCAATCTCTTTCACCATCAAACGGGACACTTGTAAGGATTTCCTACTTAGGGCATCAGCTACAACATTAGCTTTACCTGATGATAGTTTAACCCGAAATCATAATCTTTTAAAAACTCCATCCACCTTCTTTGCCTCATGTTTAGCTCTTTTTGATCAAAGAGATATTTCAAACTCTTGTGATCAGAAAACACCTCAAACCTCACTCCGTATAAATGGTGTCTCCAAATCTTTAGAGCAAACACGACGGCTAACTCAAGGTCATGGGTGGGGTAATTTGCCTCATGTGGCTTGAGTTGCCTCGATGCATAGGCCACCACTTGCCTATCCTGCATCAGTACACAACCCAAACCCTTCCTCGAAGCATCACAGGACACTTCGAAGGCACATTGGGGTCGGGTAACACTAAAAGGGGTTGAGGTTAGCTTGTGTTTCAGCTCTTGAAAGCTCTTTTCACACTCCTGGGTCCATGAAAAAGAGGTGTTTTTCCTAGTTAGCTTAGTCAGAGGAAGGGAAATCTGGGAAAATCCCTTGATAAACCGACGGTAATAACCAGCTAAACCTAAGAAGCTCCTTACTTCAGTTACCGTGGTTGGTCTTTCCAGTTACAACCGTTTCCACCTTACTAGGATCTACAGCAATTCCTTTCTTAGATACTACATGCCCTAAAAATTTCACCTCATCCAACCAGAATTCACACTTAGAAAGCTTGGCATATAGTTTCTTTTCCTTCAGGATTTCCAGGACTATAGTTAGGTGGCGTTCATGCTCCTCGTGGGTCTTAGAGTAGATGAGAATGTCATCTATAAAGACAACCACAAACTGATCTAAATAGGGTCTAAAGATCCTATTCATGTAATCCATAAAAATTGCTGAGCATTGGTTAATCCAAAGGACATTACTCCAAACTCAAAATGGCCGTATCGGACGAAAGGCCGTTTTGGTATATCTTCATCTCTCACCCTAATCTGGTGGTAACCTGACCTCAAATCAATCTTAGAAAACATGTTGCCCTTTAAGCTGGTCCATCAAGTCATCTATCCTAGGCAAAGGGTATTTGTTCTTCACTGTCACTTTATTCAATTGCCTATAGTCAACACACATCCTCATACTCCCATCCTTTTTCTTCACAAACAACACAGGGGCTCCCCAAGGTGACGCACTAGGTCTACAAACTTTTTCTCCAATAAATCCTCCAATTGAGCTTTCAACTCGGTCAACTCTAATGGGGACATCCTGATGGGGCTATGGATATGGGACCTGCACCGGAAGCAATTCTATGGAAAACTCTATCTCTCTCTGGGGAAACTCTGGTATCTCATCTGGAAATACTTTGGGATAATTTCTTACTATCGGTATCTCATCGATACTTTGCTCAAAGTCTACATCATGAGCTAAGAAAATATAACCTTTACTTTCACCCTTACCACAGTCCATTTCTAGGTTATGTAAAGACTTATGGGTTTCTTAGGTCTAATGGGAACAGAAGAAAAGTAATGGTTTTCTCATAGGACTTAACAGGACACGGTTGGCTTCAAGCCAATCCATGCCAAGAATCACATCTAAACCTTGCATGGGTAAGCAAATGAGATCTAAAACAAATGATCTATTCTCAATAACAAAACGGCAATCTAAACAACATTTACAAGTCCTAACGGGTTTTCCAGGAGGGTAGAAACAATAAGGTCAAAAGGAAGCTCAGTTATATGCAAGTTAAGGGTTTTAACACACGAGTGGGAGATAAAAGAATGGAAGCGCCAGAATCATACAGGACAATTAAGTTTCTACCATACATATTACACTTACCTTCCACGAGATTTCGTGACTTTGTCGTTTCTTCACATTAACGGGAATACCCTTCCTTGGTATTCCTGCTTGGGATTGGGGGTTGGCGGGTTCCTTCTGCATTCTCCTGAGTAATGACCTGGTTTTCACAGGTAGCACACGTTTGTTCCTCGACATGGCATGCTCCCATGATTCTTGCCGCACTTGGACATTCCATGGATGGCACGGGTCGTGGAGGTGCCTGGACCTCTTTGTGGTGCTTTCCCTTTATTGTTATTATTGTTGTTGTTGCGATTGTTGCTGGATTATTATAGCGGTTGTTGTTGTTGTTCGGTCTTCCTTGATGAAAGTTCCTTTGTGGCACTTGTGATCTTGATTGATGTGGAAATGGAGGTCGATTTTGCCTCTTGAACTGTTGACCTTGAGGTGTCAGCTTTTGATGATATTCTCATACTTTGAAGTACCCAGCTTCTCTCCCTTCTTCAATGATGCGGCATTTGTTGACTAAGGTAGAGAAATCCCTAATTTCCAAGTGCGCAACCTCCACATTAAGTTCTGCCTTTAACCCTGACTCGTATTTAATGCATTTCCAATACTCATCAGGGTTACCTTGGTACATCCTTGAGAACTTAATGAGTTCCTCAAATCTGCAGGATATCAGCCACATTCATATTCCCCTGGACAAGTTGCATGAATTCAATGTCCTTAGCATTTCTAACCGACTCCGGAAAGTACTTCTCGTAAAAATGGACCTTGAATAATTCCCAATCAATGTCCACTTTGGTTGCCTCCAGGAGTCTTCGAACACCAGCCCACCAGAGCCGGCATCACCCTCAAGCATGTGGGTGGCAAAAGTGACCTTCGCTCTCTGAACATGGAACTACAGCAAAGACCTTCTCAATATTCCGAATCCATTCATCCTACATTAGGATTCAGGGTCCCTTGAAAATAGGTGGATTCGCCTTACGAATTTCCCGAAACGAGCATGTTCGGGAATTTCATGTCCTTGATTTATATTAGCTTGACGATTCTGATCCATTCGTTCCATCATCATTCTCATGGTCCTTGCTACGTCGCGAAGTGCTTCAGCGGTCTCATTATCTTGGTTATCTGTGCTGCGCTCCTAGTTGTTGTCGTCGTGCCATTGGTCCCTATACACACAAAACAGCAACACTGAGGTGATCAAGCCCAATATTCCATGCAAAGTGAGCAAGTTACCATGGCACTTTCAACATACAGGAGTCATGTATTTCTAATCCTCAAGCTCATCCTAATGATAAACATCTACACATGACATTACTAACGTATTATGCTTTAGAAGCATAGTCAGTCCAATCCTCAGGCTCTCTGAGGAACCTTGATACCAAAATGTAACACCCTAATAATTAACCCAATACACCTAGGCAGGATCTGATTAATTACTAGACTTTACTCTTTGCTTCAGTTCCTTAATCATGCTTTGAAAATACTTAGTGAAATTACGAGCCATTTTTTTTTTAAACATAATTGAAAACGTGAGCCGCGCTTAACATGAAAGATTTAGCAAAATTTAAAAGACACATAGGAATTTACAAACATCACATCATAATATATTGGCTCCATCATAGCATCCATAATTACATATCATATAGATATTTTGCCTACCAACAGAATAAGACTAAGTGTAGGCAATCTAATAAAACATAAATAATATATGGATGGAAGGACATCCATTAATGGCACCTAGTAATAACACTCCAGGGATAGGGATAGATATCTGAAATATACGAGTGAAACTAGCAGGATTCAAGTTCAGTGTCCTTTAAGCCTCAATGTGATTCACGAACGCTTCCTTCCGTTTCTGAAGACGAGATGGAAAGAAAAATAGAGGGAGTGAGAAACTTATAAAGAATCTCAGTAGGGTACTCACCTCATGATGCATTGTGTCATCATCATCGTCCCCAGGAACCTCGGGTTATTATGAAATAGTGAGCATGCTAAGATTGATTTATTAAGTTCGAAAATATACTTTACCGAGGTTCGTCCTTTTAATCATGCGTCTTATAATGCATCATAAACTTAGCATGTCATGTTTATAATGAACTTTTCCTTTCATATATAATAACATAGTTATGCATAAAATCACATCATATTCCTCATCATCATTTCATAATACTATGCATAGCAGAATATCATATTTCTCATCATCATCTCATAAATACTATGCATAGCAGAACATCATATTCACATAATGCATTTACTTAGTTTCTTAGGTGACTTAAAGTTACTTTCATCATCATTTTCCTGGGCCACCCTATACTCCACCCTTTTGGGAGTAATCTAGGTTATGAGCTCATACCTTGCTAGTCGTCACCAGCATATACTTATCCCTTTTGATAAGTAAAAATTCCGTCTCTACCCTTTTGAGAGAACAGACTAGGGGCAAGAATCACCTTTTCACCGCCTATAGTTTGATGGTCCAAAGGATCATTTTCTCATATATTTTGAGTCACCTTTAAGTCTTTGCATGTTATATCATAATACAATTCTTCATTCATAATCATCATAACATTTTCTCATTTATAGTCTTATGCCGAAATAATATACCAACTATAATCATGCATCTGGAGATTCCCAGGAAGAGAGGTGGGTCACAATGGACACGCTTAAATACCAAATCTTTCCTTAGTCAGAATCTTTCCAAATTGCACTCTTACAGGAATACACTTTCTTCCAGGAATAGAATATGTTTTTATTTCATGCATAAGTTTTCATTGTTTGCAACAACAACTATAACATACAAACCAGGGAATCAATCAATGACACCAAATTCTTAATAAGCATCAAATCACATTTTAAGTACACATAAATTACTAGCTTCCCATAAAATTCTTACAAAGTTTTAAAACTCTTTTAGAACTAATTCCTTTTGTTAAACTTGAAAGAAGTCATAGGACTTTAGGCCTAAATTAACCATGGGACCGATTTATAACTTGAAAGAATGTTCATAATTAAATCTTTCACTTAAGATAAAAGGAGCAAGTCTTGAGTTTTAGAGATTTAGGTGACATCTTTGAATTATTACCATGCTATGCAACCTTATTTTAATCTTATCTTTATAAGGTGATAGCTTGGAATTATAAACATGATATGCAATTCCATTTCTTTATCTTTAAGATTTAAGGTGATAACTTGAAAATTAAACATGATGCAAGAACTTGTAATATAAACATGATGCAAGAAACTGGAGCGTAATTGCATAGGAACAGGAGAGGAGAAGAATCTTATAAGGTAGCGCGGTAGTCCGCATAGGATCGGTGAGGGGATGAGAATTACATTTTTTTTTAAGCTCCAATTCTCAAGACTTCTTAAAGAATAAATTCTTTAACTCCAATTATCTCATTTCTTCGCTTATGATTCATAAGCAAGTCTTTGAGCTCTAGGATTTTTAGGTGATGACATAAAATAAACATGCCATGCATTGACTCTTTAGCCATTATAAAATAAAGTGAGAGCATAAAATAAACATGAGATGCAACTTCTTTATTATCTTTAGAGATTAAGTGACAACTTGAAATTTAAACATGAAATGCAAGCTTGAAATTTAAACATGAGCTCTAGGGTATTTATTATAACATGAACTTATTTTACTATTTTATAAAATAAAGTGAGTGCATAAAATAAATATGGATGCAAGTTCATTTTTATCTTTGAGTTTAAGTGATGACTTGAAAGTAAACATGAAATGCAAGCTTGGGAAAATAAACATGACAATGCAAGTTCACTTAGTTGTTCTTAAGTTTAGTGATGGCATCAACATAAACATGCTATGAAAGGCATAAACTTAAACATGAATGCAACTTGTTTTATCTTTACTAGAGCTCTTGCAAGACTTTTAGAGGGACATTACTAGCCTAGCCTAACATGTATCTTGAACAAATGGGAATGAGCTTTAGAGTTTAGCACCAAATCTTCAAAGAAGACTTTGGATTGAACTTCATCATCAAGCTCATGAGTTGGACTAAGACGAAAACATCAACACTCAACAAAACATCATAAATAAAACTACTCATATTCTTTATTTTATTGCTCATGGGCTTCAATTTAGAGCAAACTCTTAAAACGACCGACCAACTTTAAGGTTGGCAAGGTAAGCTTAGAGCTTTTTAAAACATGTAATTAATTTTTCTTTAACAAAGCTTTTGTGATCTACTCAACATTTTTAGCAAACTTTGTTCAAACAAAAGAAAAGGAAACCGAAATCATTCAAGGGAAAAAAAAAGGAACCGAAAAATAAAACCAAGGAAGAGAAAGAAACACAAGCATGTATGATCCAAGACCAAGTTGTTTCAAGCTTTAGAGGTTTCTCACATGACATCACAAGTCCATTATCTTGAAACCTCATCATCAAGCCAAAGTTTTTCTCAACAAAGCCTCTAGGCCGAAAATAAAAGGAGAGAAGAAGAACTTAAGAGAACCAAGAGAAACACTAGAACTCTTCCTTAAAAGAAGCACACAAAACTTGGAAAATAAACCCCTACCTAAAGAAGTCTTGAAGAGAGGAAGGAAGCTTTATTTCTGAGAGGAAAGAGAAGGAAATCCTTCTGGAAACTTGATGAAGAATGTAACATCCTAGTTCTTTTCTTTAGAAATTAATTGAGGCTTTGTTAATGAGAATATTAAGATTCTGAGATGTAGTAATGATGAGAACAACTTTATGTTCGAGTCAAAAAAAAATGTGATAGTATTCACGGGCCATAGACCCGTCGGATAACTAAATTTAACCGGGATCAAGGTACCCGAAATTAGGAAAACATGGGAATAAAGTTAGAAATAGCTAGAAGTGAAAATTTTATACTTAGAATTAATTTTCTGTCATATTGATTTCTGGTATGGTGTTTCACCCGTTCGGTGAAATTTTGGTGTGTGATTTCTAACACGAAAGCTGGTTAATCTCTAATAATGGAGTTTATCCTTTTAAATGCCAAATGAATGGCTAAGATTTCATCTTGGATAAAAGATCAAATCTTGGCCATTGATATTTGTTCCATTTATTGAAAAGAGATCTTGCTTTATGATTAACCAATAATATAACACCTTATAAGATCAATATGACCCACCTAACTTCAATAAATTCCTCCCTAACCTTCGGCCATGAGGAGAACTAGAAAGAACTCCATTTCTCTTCTTAAAAACCCTTGACAATCTTGAGTTTCAAGCTCAAAAATCCTAAGCCAAACTTGATCAAAATCAAAATCTTCCTTCACTAGATTTGTTCTACACTTCAACCTCTAAAGATAACCATTAGAATCTCTAAATCTCACCTTATTACCTCATCCATCACTGAATAGAGAAGGGTTTGGGTGTGTTCTAAGAGCTTTGGGGTGAAGGACTTACATTTTAGAGCAAAACTAAAGACAAGGATACATAGCCTTCAAGGGTAGAGTTTTCTTGGCCCTTTTCCTTCAAAATTTGTCTGAAACATTCTGATGAATTTTAGTTCAAAATTTCTGGTCCTATTGATTGTTATTATGTTGATATTGATGTATGAATTTTTGTGGTGTGTTTGGATGGTGTTAGAAAATGGTTTTTATCACAAGAACTTTGGACTAAGCCTGGATTTTGTTTTCTTAAGCAGGAATTATACACGAATTTTCTGGTGTAGTTGTGGGTAATTTCATGAGTTATAAGAATTATATGTTGAAGTTAACATCTTAAACCAACTACATGAATTTTCTTGGCTGTTGATTTTAAGGTTTATTGCCTAAAAAAAAATCAGATCCTGAAATGAGACTAATGCTGTCTTGATGGTTGCAATGAAGGAATATGATTGTCTGATTTTATTACCATAGCAAATGATTGAATAAACCTTCAAAATGTTTACACAAAGGTGATAACATATTTAAGTGTCCCTGTAAATTTTATTGTGAGTTAGTTCAATCATTTTCTATGGTAAAGAATTAAGAGAACCCTGTCTAATCTATGAGTTAGTGGCCCTGAACCACTAAATTTGTACAATTTACTGAAGGAGTTAGAGAGATCCATTTGTCTTGAAATTTTTACAGGGCCTCCTAGACACATTGAAGTGTCATGGAGAATTTTGGCAGCCCTTGAATTGACCAGGTGCTAGGGAAACTAAATTTTGCTACTTAAGCACAGATTCTGCCAACATGTTAACCTGAATTTCAAATGTTGATTTAGCACTATAATGACTTGTAATTCAACTAGGGTGTTACAATGAAAGCATACTATGAACTCTAATGATTGATTTATTATGAGGAAAGAATAAGGATTACATTGTGCATGAATGCATACATATGGTTTATGCTTGCTTTGGGGAAGAGAAAATACTAGAATTACTCATATGTGAAGAGAATTTTATAGTTAACATGTGCATACTTTTAACATATAGGGAAAACAGAAACAAGGCTTATACTTGGTTAATTAGGGAAGGCCAAGAAAGACTTCCCTAGGGATTTTATGAGTCGATGGATGTATCGGCTAGGAGTAGAACTGTGTGTGATTTGGAAATGGAAAAAAATGAAGTCGATGACTATCTAGAGGAATGAGCTATGTCCTAGCAGTCATTGTCTTTCGTGGAATGATCCACTATATATATACTTCTTGATGTGACATTAGGCCTTCCCTATGTTAAACAAAAGAGAAAATGGCACCAAAGTGAGTTCTTAGTTGACAAGGGAAAATGTATAACTTTATCACTGTCCTATTATTACTTTTGCATGCGACATCTCATGATATTACTTACATGGATGAAATTGCTAGTTATGTCTTCATACTTAAGGGAGTACTCTACGAGAATTTTATAATATTCTCATCCCTATGTGTATATATGTTGTATTATATTCAGATTCCATAGATGCCGTCGGTGATATTCTTCCTTGATTCACCCTAGTGGCAGTGGCATTGTGAATGAATTTGGATCCACTATACGTGGTAGTTTAGAGAGTAGTTGCCACTGTGAATGGATCCCATTAGATGTTGTCGGGGTCCATTTCTATTTGTATGAAATTTTGTTGGGCTTCGAATTTGAACATATAGATCAAATGATGGGGTGTTTATTTTGTACATCAGTTTGACTAGTTCAGAAGCTAACTAGTTTACGTACTAGTATAATATAGGTGTTGTAAGCTACACTATGATGTTCATAAATGTAAATACGAGCTTTCCAACATATATGTCTAAATCCCTTACTGGATTGTATTTCTACTAGTATAAACTGTGAACGTACATGATGCCCTTCTAATTATTGTGTTAATACTCGAGTAAGATATAGTAATTAGGAGGGTGTTACAAAGAACTCTGCCACGGGAGGAGGAAAAGAGGTTCTTTGAGTTTGGGAAGAAAGCTTGAAATTTGCTCAAGTGTGTAAACATTTAAAGAGCTTTCAAGCTAGTGTATTTATAGATGATTGAAAGCTCATGGATGGCCTAGAGGAGGGAGGAGTGGCCCTTACTTTGAGGGAGAAGGAGAAAAGAAATATCTCTTACAAGGCATGGCTTTGAGTATGGGTTAAAGTATGGTTGAGTATGGGCATAAATATGGGCAAGGCATGGTCTTTGGAGT
>JAMLFY010000853.1:0-22200 GCA_030441495.1 Dalbergia oliveri
AACCTCACTAAAATGTGTTAAAAGGTGTTTTTAAGCCATGATTACCATTGGTTCACTTTGAGATAGTCTTGGGGCAATTTTTAAGTAAATGAGGTTTTTCCATATTCTTTTGTAAGTTTTACAAATTTTGAGATTTTCGATTAAATCTAACAAACCTAAGCAATATTAGGCTCAAATTAAAGCTTATTAAATTCTAATTACTAATCTAGAGTCAAAATTATTTATTTAGATTGATTAGAACCTAAAATTGCTTAAAACACCCAAATTGCTTAGTAATTCACTTAAACCCTTAAGCGTAAATTCTAAATTGCATGAATACCTTGCCTACACCTAAAAAATACATGGAACACACAAAATCCTCTTACAAGGCTGTAATGCACGAAATTATTGAGTAATAAGTCAAAAATTATTACACAAAAATCGAAGAATGAAAACAAAGAATCATGAAAACATGGAAACATGATTCCATGTTTTAAGCCACCAAACAAAATGATTTTTCTTCCTTATTTTTTTTCTCTAATTTTTGGTCAAATTTCTTTCTTCCTTTGTCCATTTATGAGCTGCAAAATCTCTATAAATAGGCATGCTTGAAGATAGTTTAGATGCTTAGTTCATAACTTACAAATTCTAGTTTTAGGAGCACCAGAAGCTTCATTTCCTCATCCTCTTGGCTGAATTCTTTCTTCAAGTTTTAAGAATATTTTTTTCATTTCACTCAAGGAAACCAAGTTCTTCCTTTCCTTCAAATCAGATTAGGTGGGAGTTGTTTTTAAGTTTATTCTATGCTTTGCTAAGTGTTGTTCTTGGTTCAAAATGATGATTTCATGGATTTTCTCTAGTTTTTCCATTTGGTTTTCTTCTTCCTTTTTTCTTTGAACAATTCAGCCATATGGCCTAGGTGGGACTAAGATGATGGCTTGATGATGAGGACCTTGAGGGTGGGTTGTGAATCCATCACAAGTTAGGCCTCTAAAGCTTGAAAGTTCCACTGATGCAAAACTTTAAAGAATAATATTTATGATGTTTTTATGATCTGAGTTTAGAACTTGAAAGATTATTTTTCACTTGTCTTGCTAAGATATATTGGGTTAAATTTATATTTCTCTAAAGTCTTGGAGGAGCTAGTAAAGAAATAAAATGAACTTGCATCCATGTTAAGTTTATGCCTTGCATAACCATGTTTATTTCTATGTCATCACTAAATTCTCAAGAATGAATAAATGAACTTGCATATTCATGTTTAAATTTCCAAGCTTGCATTTCATGTTTAAATTTCAAGTTGTCACTTAATCTCTAAAGATAATAAAGAAGTTGCATCTCATGTTTATTTTATGCTTCTCACTTTATTTTATAATGGCTAAAGAGTCAATGCATGGCATGTTTTTTTTATGTCATCTAAAATCCTAGAGCTAGAAACTTGCTTATGAATAAGCAAAAAAATGAGATAATTGGAGTTAAAGAATTTATTCTTTAAGAAGTCTTGAGAATTGGAGCTTAAAAAAAAATGTAATTCTCATCTCCACAGATTCCTATGCGGGTGCAGGCCTACAGAATTATAAGATTCTCTTCTCCCTCTACCCTTGGTTCATTTCCTATGCAAATTCCGCTAAGTTTCTTGCATCATGTTTATATTACAAGTTCTTGCATCATGTTTAATTTTCAAGTTATCACCTTAAATCTTAAAGATAAAGAAATGGAATTGCATATCATGTTTATAATTCCAAGCTATCACCTTATAAAGATAAGATTAAAATAAGGTTGCATAGCATGGTAATAATTCAAAGATGTCACCTAAATCTCTAAAGCTCAAGACTTGCTCCTTTTATCTTAAGTGAAAGATTTAATTATGAACATTCTTTAAGAGTTATTGAATGGTCCCATGGTTAATTTAGGCCTAAAGTCCTATGACTTCTTTCAGTTTAACAAAAGGAATTAGTTTAAAAGAGTTTTAAAACTTTAAGAATTTTATGGGAAGCTAGTAATTTATGTGTACTTAAAATGTGATTTGATGCTTATTAGAATTTGGTGTCATTGATTGCTTCCTTGGTTTGTATGTTATAGTTGTTGTTGCAAACAATGAAAACTTATGCATGAAATAAAGACATCTATCCTGGAAGAAGTGTATATATTAAGAGTGCAATTTGGAAAGATTCTGGCTAAGGAAAGATTTGGTATTTAAGTGTTCCATTGTGACCCACTCTTTCCTGGGAATCTCAGATGCATGATTCCAGTTGGTATATATTATTTCGGCATAAGACTATAAATGAGAAAATGTTATGATGATTATGAATGAAGAATTGTATTATGATATAACATGCAAAGACTTAAAGGTGACTCAAAATATATGAGAAAATGATCCTTTGAACCACAATCAAAACTTATGGCGGTGAAAGGTGATTCTTGCCCCTAGTTATATTTCTTCTCTCAAAAGGGTAGAGACGGAATTTTTATTATCAAAAGGGATAAGTATGTGCTGGTGGCGACGCAAGGTATGAGCTCATAACCTAGATTACTCCAAAAGGGTAGACATAGGGTAGCAGGAAAAATGATGATGAAAGTAACTTTAAGTCACCTAAGAAACTAAGTAAATGCATTATGTGAATATGATGTTCTATTTATGCATAGTATTTATGAGATGATGATGAGAAATATGATATTCTGCTATGCATAGTATTATGAAATGATGATGAGGAATATGATGTGATTTTATGCATAACTATGTTATTATATATGAAAGGAAAAGTTCATTATAAACATGACATGCTAAGTTTATGATGCATTATAGACGCATGATTAAAGCGACGAACCTCGGTAAAGTATATTTTAGAACTTAATAAATCAATCTTAGCATGCTCACTATTTATAATAACCCAAGAGTTCCTGGGGACGATGATGATGACACAATGCATCATGAGGTGAGTACCCCTGAGATTCTTTTTATAAGTTTCTACTCCCTCTATTCCATCTCATCTTAGAAATAGAAGGAAGCGTTCGTGAATCACATTGAGGCTCTTCAGGGATCATGAACTAAATAGCTGCTAGTTTCACTCGTATATTCAGATATCTATCCCTATCCCTGGAGTGTTATTACTAGGTGCCATTAATGGATGTCCTTCCATCCATATATTATTTATGTTTTATTAGATTGCCTACACTAGTCTTATTCTGGTAGGCAAAATATCTATATGATATGTAATTATGGATATCTATGATGGAGCCAATATATTATGATGTGATGTTTGTAAATTCCTATGTGTCTTTTAAATTTTGCTAAATCATTCACGTTAAGCGACTACGTTTCAATTATGTTTAAAAAAAAAAATGGCTCGTAATTCACTAAGTATTTTCAAAGCATGATTAAGGACTGAAGCAAAGAGTAAAGTCTAGTAATTAACCAAATCCTGCCTAGGTGTATTGGGTTAATTATTAGGGTGTTACATTTTGGTATTGAGGTTGAGTTCTCACGAGCCTGAGGATTGACTGGCTATGCTTCTAAAGCATAATACGTTAGTAATGTCATGTGTAGATGTTTATCATTAGGATAGACTTGAGGATTAGAAATACATGACTCCTATGTTGAAAGTGCCATGGTAACTTGCTCACTTTGCATGGAATGGGCTTGATCACCTCAGTGTTCCCTGTTTGTGTGTATAGGGACCAATGGCACGACGACAACGACTCAGAGCGCGGCACAGAATAACCAAGATAAGACCGCTGAAGCACTTCGCGACGTAGCAAGGACCATGAGAATGATGATGGAACGTGGTCAGAATCGTCAAGCTAATATAAATCAAGGACATGAAATTCCCGAACATGCTCGTTTCGGGGAATTTCGTAAGGCGAATCCACCTGTTTTCAAGGGGACCCTAAAACCTAATGTAGAGATGAATGGATTCGAAATATGAGAAGGTCTTTGCTCTAGTTCCATGTTCAAGGAGCGAAGGTCACTTTTGCCACCCACATGCTTGAGGGTGATGGGCTTCTGGTGGGGTTGGTGTTGGAAGACTCCTGGAGGCACAGAAAATGGACATTGATTGGGAATTATTCAAGGTCCATTCGAGAAGTCTTTAGGAGTCGGTAGAAATGCTAAGGACATTGAATTCATGCAACTTGTCAAGGGGAATATGAATGTGGCTAGATATCCTGCAGAATTTAAGAACTCATTAAGTTCTCAAGGATGTACCAAGGTAACCCTGATGAGTATTGGAAATGCATTAAATACGAGTTAGGGTTAAAGGCAGAACTTAATGTGGCAGGTTGCGCACTTGGAAATCAGGGATTTCTACCTTAGTCAACAAATGCCGCATCATAAAGAAGGGCGGGAGAAGCTGGGTACTTCAAAGTCTAGAATATCATAAAAAGCTGACACCTCAAGGTCAACAGTTCAAGAGGCAAAATCGACCTCCATCCCACATGAATCAAGACCCCAAGGTCCACAAAGGAACTTTCACAAGGAAGGCCGAACAACAACAACACCGCTATACAACTACAACAACAACCCCAACAACAATACAACAACAACAATAACAACAACAAGGAAAAGCACCACAAAGAGGTCCGCGACCCTCCACGACCCGATGCCATCCATGGAATGCCCAAGTGCGGCAAGAATCATGGGAGCATGCCATGTAAAGCGGAACAAACGTGTGCTACAGGTGTGGAAACCAGGTCATTACTAGGGAATGCAGGAGGAACCGCAACCCCAATCCAAGCCGGAATACCAAGGAAGGGTATTCACCGGTAAATCCTGAAGAAACGACAAAGTCACGAAATCTCGTGGAAGGTAAGTGTAATATGTATGGTAGAAACTTAATTGTCCTCTGATTTGGCGCTTCCCATTCTTTATCTCCCACTCGTGTGTTAAAACCCTTAACTTGCATATAATTGAGCTTCCTTTGACCTTATTGTTACCCTCCTGGAAAACCCGTTAGGACTTGTAAATGTTGTTTAGATCCATTTTGTTATTGAGAATAGATCATTTGTTTTAGATCTCATTTGCTTACCCATGCAAGGTTTAGATGTGATTCTTGGCATGGATTGGCTTGAAGCCAACCGTGTCCTGTTCACTCCTATGAGAAAACCATTACTTTCTTCCTGTTCCCATTAGACCTAAGAAACCCATAAGTCTTTACATAACATGTAGAAATGGGACTGGTAAGGGTGAGAGTAAAGGTTATATTTTCCTAGCCGCTAGTGATGTCAGACTTTGAGCAAAGTATCGATGGATACGAATAGTAGGAATTATCCAGAAGTATTTCCAATGAATACAGAGTTTCCCAGAGAGAATAGAGTTTTCCATAGAATTGCTCAAGGAGTCAGGTTCCATATCCATAGCCCCATCCAGGATGTCCAGTTGAGTTGCAGAGTTAAAGCTCAATTGGAAGATTTATTGGAGAAAAAGTTTGTTAGGCCTATGCGTCACCTTGGGAGAGCCCCTGTGTTGTTTGTGAAGAAAAAGGATGGGAGTATGAGGATGTGTGTTGACTATAGGCAATTGAATAAAGTGACAGTGAAGAACAAATACCCTTTGCCTAGGATAGATGACTTGATGGACCAGCTTAAAGGGCAACAATGTTTTCTAAGATTGATTTGAGGTGAGGTTACCACCAGATTAGGGTGAGAGATGAAGATATACCAAAAACGGCCTTTCGTTTCCGATACGGCCATTTTAGTCAGTAATGTCCTTTGGATTAACCAATGCTTAGGCAATTTTTATGGATTACATGAATAGGATCTTTAGACCCTATTTAGATCAGTTTGTGGTTGTCTTTATAGATGACATTCTCATCTACTCTAAGACCCACGAGGAGCATGAACGCCACCTAACTATAGTCCTGGAAATCCTAAGGAAAAGAAACTATATGCCAAGCTTTCTAAGTGTGAATTACTGGTTGGATGAGGTGAAATTTTTAGGGCATGTAGTATCTAAGAAGAGAAATTGCTGTAGATCCTAGTAAGGTGAAAGCGGTTGTAAGCTTGGGAAAGACCAACCACGGTCATGAAGTAAGGAGCTTCTTAGGTTTACTGGTTATTACCGTCGGTTTATCAAGGGATTTTCCAGATTTCCCTACCTGACCAAGCTAACTAGGAAAAACACCCTTTTTCATGGACCCGGAGTGTGAAAAGAGCTTTCAAGCTGAAACACAAGCTAACCTCAACCCCTATTTTTGTGTTACCCGACCAATGTGCCTTTGGAAGTGTCCTGTGATGCTTCGGAGGAAGGGTTTGGGTTGTGTCCTAATAAGGATAGGCAAGTGGTGGCCTATGCATCGAGGCAACTCAAGCCACATGAGGCAAATTACCCCACCCATGACCTTGAGTTAGCATCTTGTGTTTGCTCTAAAGATTTGGAGACACCATTTATACGGAGTGAGGTTTGAGGTGTTTTCTGATCACAAGAGTTTGAAATATCTCTTTGATCAAAAAGAGCTAAACATGAGGCAAAGAAGGTGGATGGAGTTTTTAAAAGATTATGATTTCGGGTTAAACTATCATCAGGGTAAAGCTAATGTTGTAGCAATGCCCTCAGTAGGAAATCCTTACAAGTGTCCCGTTTGATGGTGAAAGAGATTGAGTTAATTGAGCAATTTAGAGACCTAAACCTAGGAATGACCTTGACCACTAAGGGCATAAGAGCTTGTCACCTTAGTGTGACAAGTGAATTCAAGGAAAGAATTGCTCAAGCCCAAAGGAAAGATCAGGAATTTCAAGACCTTGACGGTAAGAGCTGATAAGTTGAAAGGTTTTACCAAGGGAATGATAGTTTATGGAGGTTTGAAGGTCGTATATGTGTACCTGCTAGTGGTGACCTAGAAAGGATATTTTGGAGGAAGCCCATAAGAGTCATTTCACCCTCCATCCTGGTGCCACCAAGATGTATCAAGATTTGAGGAAGATGTTCTGGTGGCCTGGATTGAAAAGGATGTGTGCACATGGGTGAATAAATGCTTGGTATGTCAAAAGGTGAAGATTGAGCACCAAAGACCCTGGAATGTTGCAACCCCTATCAATCCCGAGTGGAAGTGGGATAGTATTCCATGGATTTTGTAACTGGACTCCAGGACCCAAGCGAATCATGACGCCATTTGGGTAATAGTGGATCGGTTGACTAGTAAAGACCAACTACCTATTAAGGTGACTTATTCCTTGGATAGGTTAGCACAATATATATTAAGAAATAGTAAGATTACATGAAGTCCGTCGACGATAATCTCGGGATGGGATCGCGATTGGTCAGCGATTTTGGGGAGCTTAAAGGCGTTTGGTTAGAACTATGTCTGAGCACCGGCTTATCACCCCGAACGGACGGTCGTGCTGAAGAACTATCCAAACTTTGGAAGACATGTTGAGGGCATGTGTTTTGGATCAAAGAGGAGAGTTGGGATAAGTACCTCCACTGATTGAATTTGCATATAACAACGGTTATCATGCAAGTATCGGTATGGCACCATGCGAGGCCCTCTTGGACGGAAGTGTCAATCACCTGTTGGTATGAGCCCGGAGAAGCAAAGTCTACTGGACCGATATTGTGAGGGAAACGACGGAACAAATCAAGAAGATTGGGGATAAGATTCTCAGCTCAAAGTCGCAGAAAAACTATGCGACAAGCGGCGAAACCGCTAGATTTTCAAGAAGGGGACCATGTGTTTAGAATCACCCACACAGGCATAGGCCAATGAAAGTAAAGAAATTGAGCCCCAGATTCTTGGTCCATTTGAAATCCTCAAAATAGGATCTGTAGCCTACAGGTATAGCCAGAGTCTATCCAACCTTCATGATGTTTTCCATGTCTCCAGTAAGGAAATATCATTCTAAAAGTCATATACTAAAGCCAGAACATGTACAATTAAGAGATGACCTAACGTTTAAGTTTACCCACGAGATTCGTTTGACGAGAAGTTAAGCAATTAAGAACAAGGTGTACCCCATCTCAAAGTAGCATGGGGACGAGGTGAAACCGAAGAATTTACATGGAACTGAAATAGACATGCAAGCACAATACCCAGAGCTATTCTAAGGTAACGATTTAAAGGGCGAAATTCTTTAAGGAGGGGAGTAATGTAACGCCCCAATTTTTATTGTAATTTTTACTATCATTAGGAATTACCGAATTACGTAGGTAAATATTATATAAAATTTGAGACCAAACAATCCTTAATAAAGGAATATAACGTTAGAAGAGAAGTTAGGAGCAATTCGTGCAAGTATTGCAAACCCCAATTTTCTACGTGTAAAATGACCAAAATGCCCTGAGGTTATTTTACTAGAAAATGAGGATCGTGGGCCCCACCCATCCTCAAGGGGATGTTTTGATGTTAATAAGGGATTGTTTGTGTTATGTGTGTTAATAGAGGAGAAATCAATTTTGAGTTTCGACGCGAAATGACCAAAACGCCCATCCGGTTTAACTCAATTTGCGTGCCGCTAGACCCGAACCTCACTAAAATGTGTTAAAAGGTGTTTTTAAGCCATGATTAACCATTGGTTAAGCTTGGGTAGTCTCGGGCAATTTTTAAGTAAAATGACCGTTTTGCCCTCTCTTTGTGCAGTTTTACAAATTTTGAGATTTTTGATTCGTCTAACGAAACCTAAGCAATATTAGGCTCAAATTAAAGCTTATTAAATTCTAATTACTAATCTAGAGTCAAAATTATTTATTTAGATTGATTAGAACCTAAAATTGCTTAAAACACCCAAATTGCTTAGTAATTCACTTAAACCCTTAACCGTAAATTCTCTAAATTGCATGAATACCTTGCCTACACCTAAAAAATACATGGAACACACAAAATCCTCTTCCACAAGGCTGTAATGCACGAAATTATTGAGTAATAAGTCAGAAAATTATTACACAAAAATCCAAAGAATGAAAACAAAGAATCATGAAAACATGGAAACATGATTCCATGTTTTAAGCCACCAAACAAAATGATTTTTCTTCCTTATTTTTTTCTCTAATTTTTGGTCAGATTTCTTTCCTTCCTTTGTCCATTTATGAGCTGCAAAATCTCTATAAATAGGCATGCTTGAAGATAGTTTAGATGCTTAGTTCATAACTTACACAAATTCTAGTTTTAGGAGCACCAAAAGCTCTCATTTCCTCCTCCTCTTGGCTGAATTCTTTCTTCAAGTTTTCAAGAATATTTTCTTTCATTTCACTCAAGGAAACCAAGTTCTCTTCCTTTCCTTCAAATCAGATTAGGTAGGGAGTTTTTTTAAGTTTATTTCTATGCTTTGCTAAGTGTTGTTCTTGGTTCAAAATGATGATTTCATGGATTTTCTCTAGTTTTTCCATTTGGTTTTCTTCTTCCTTTTTCTTTGAACAATTCAGCCATATGGCCTAGGTGGGACTAAGATGATGGCTTGATGATGAGGACCTTGAGGGTGGGTTGTGAATCCATCACAAGTTAGGCCTCTAAAGCTTGAAAGTTCCACTTGATGCAAAACTTTAAAGAATAATATTTTTATGATGTTTTTATGATCTTGAGTTTAGAACTTGAAAGATGTATTTTTCACTTTGTCTTGCTAAGATATATTGGGTTGAATTTATATTTCTCTAAAGTCTTGGAGGAGCTCTAGTAAAGAAATAAAATGAACTTGCATCCATGTTTAAGTTTATGCCTTGCATAACCATGTTTACTTTCTATGTCATCACTAAATTCTCAAGAATGAATAAATGAACTTGCATATTCATGTTTAAATTTCCAAGCTTGCATTTCATGTTTAAATTTCAAGTTGTCACTTAATCTCTAAAGATAATAAAGAAGTTGCATCTCATGTTTATTTTATGCTCTCACTTTATTTTATAATGGCTAAAAGAGTCAATGCATGGCATGTTTATTTTATGTCATCACCTAAAAATCCTAGAGCTCAAAGACTTGCTTATGAATCATAAGCGAAGAAATGAGATAATTGGAGTTAAAGAATTTATTCTTTAAGAAGTCTTGAGAATTGGAGCTTAAAAAAAATGTAATTCTCATCTCCCTCACCAATTCCTATGCGGACTACCGGCTAGGTTGCTGAAGTTCTTCTCCTCCTCCTTCCTATGCGGATTACCGCGCTCCAGTTTCTTGCATCATGTTTATATTACAAGTTCTTGCATCATGTTTAATTTTCAAGTTATCACCTTAAATCTTAAAGATAAAGAAATGGAATTGCATATCATGTTTATAATTCCAAGCTATCACCTTATAAAGATAAGATTAAAATAAGGTTGCATAGCATGGTAATAATTCAAAGATGTCACCTAAATCTCTAAAGCTCAAGACTTGCTCCTTTTATCTTAAGTGAAAGATTTAATTATGAACATTCTTTCAAGTTATAAATCGGTCCCATGGTTAATTTAGGCCTAAAGTCCTATGACTTCTTTCAAGTTTAACAAAAGGAATTAGTTTTAAAAGAGTTTTAAAACTTTGTAAGAATTTTATGGGAAGCTAGTAATTTATGTGTACTTAAAATGTGATTTGATGCTTATTAAGAATTTGGTGTCATTGATTGATTCCCTGGTTTGTATGTTATAGTTGTTGTTGCAAACAATGAAAACTTATGCATGAAATAAAGACATATTCTACCTGGAAAGAAAGTGTATTCCTTAAGAGTGCAATTTGGAAAGATTCTGGCTAAGGAAAGATTTGGTATTTAAGCGTGTCCATTGTGACCCACCTCTTTTCCTGGGAATCTCCAGATGCATGATTACAGTTGGTATATATTATTTCGGCATAAGACTATAAATGAGAAAATGTTATGATGATTATGAATGAAGAATTGTATTATGATATAACATGCAAAGACTTAAAGGTGACTCAAAATATATGAGAAAATGATCCTTTGGACCCAATCAAACTATAGGCGGTGAAAAGGTGATTCTTGCCCCCTAGTCTGTTCTCTCAAAAGGGTAGAGACGGAATTTTACTTATCAAAAGGGATAAGTATATGCTGGTGACGACTAGCAAGGTATGAGCTCATAACCTAGATTACTCCCAAAAGGGTGGAGTATAGGGTGGCCCAGGAAAATGATGATGAAAGTAACTTTAAGTCACCTAAGAAACTAAGTAAATGCATTATGTGAATATGATGTTCTGCTATGCATAGTATTTATGAGATGATGATGAGAAATATGATATTCTGCTATGCATAGTATTATGAAATGATGATGAGGAATATGATGTGATTTTATGCATAACTATGTTATTATATATGAAAGGAAAAGTTCATTATAAACATGACATGCTAAGTTTATGATGCATTATAAGACGCATGATTAAAAGGACGAACCTCGGTAAAGTATATTTTCGAACTTAATAAATCAATCTTAGCATGCTCACTATTTCATAATAACCCGAGGTTCCTGGGGACGATGATGATGACACAATGCATCATGAGGTGAGTACCCTCCTGAGATTCTTTTATAAGTTTCTCACTCCCTCTATTTTCTTTCCATCTCGTCTTTAGAAATAGAAGGAAGCGTTCGTGAATCACATTGAGGCTTCAAGGACACTGAACTTGAATCCTGCTAGTTTCACTCGTATATTTCAGATATCTATCCCTATCCCTAAGTGTTATTACTAGGTGCCATTAATGGATGTCCTTCCATCCATATATTATTTATGTTTTATTAGATTGCCTACACTTAGTCTTATTCTGTTGGTAGGCAAAATATCTATATGATATGTAATTATGGATGCTGTATGATGGAGCCAATATATTATGATGTGATGTTTGTAAATTCCTATGTGTCTTTTAAATTTTGCTAAATCATTCACGTTAAGCGAGCTCACGTTTTCAATTATGTTTAAAAAAAAAAATGGCTCGTAATTTCACTAAGTATTTTCAAAGCATGATTAAGGAACTGAAGCAAAGAGTAAAGTCTAGTAATTAATCAAATCCTGCCTAGGTGTATTGGGTTAATTATTAGGTGTTACAAAAGTGTACTGCAGATCTGGAGAAACCGGTCATTACTCAGAAATGCACATGAAAGAACACGACAACCCCCAATCCAAGCCAATACCAAGGAAGGGTATTCACCGTTAATCCTGAAGAAACGACAAAGTCACGAAATCTCGTGGAAGGTAAGTGTAATATGTATGGTAGAAACTTAATTGTCCTATGATTCTCGGCGCTTCCCATTCTTTATCTCCCGCTCGTGTGTTAAAACCCTTAACTTGCATATAATTGAGCTTCCTTTTGACCTTATTGTTTACCTCCTGGAAAACCCGTTAGGACTTGTAAATGTTGTTTAGATTGCCATTTTGTTATTGAGATAGATCATTTGTTTTAGATCATTTGCTTACCCATGCAAGGTTTAGATGTGATTCTTGGCATGGATTGGCTTGAAGCCAACCGTGTACCTGTTAAACTGTGAGAAACCATTACTTTTCTTCCTGTTCCCATTAGACCTAAGAAACCCATAAGTCTTTACATAACTATCTAAAGATGGGACTGTGGTAAGGGTGAGAGTAAAGGTTATATTTTCTTAGCTTGATGAATGCAGACTTTGAGCAAAGTATTGAATGAGAATACCGATAGTAAGAAATTATCCGAAGTATTTCCAGAATGAGATACAGAGTTTCCCCAAGAGAGAGATAGAGTTTTCCATAGAATTGCTTCAGGATCAGGTCCCATATCCATAGCCCCATCAGGATGTCCCCATTAGAGTTCAAGAGTTGAAAGCTCAATTGGAGGATTTATTGGAGAAAAAGTTTGTTAACCTAGTGCGTCACCTTGGGGAGCCCCTGTGTTGTTTGTGAAGAAAAAGGATGGGAGTATGAGGATGTGTGTTGACTATAGGCAATTGAATAAAGTGACAGTGAAGAACAAATACCCTTTGCCTAGGATAGATGACTTGATGGACCAGCTTAAAGGGCAGCAGTGTTTTCTAAGATTGATTTGAGGTAAGAGTTACCACCAGGATTAGGGTGAAGATGAAGATATACCAAAAACGGCCTTTCGTCCCGATAAGGCCATTTTGAGTTTGCAGTAATGTCCTTTGGATTAACCAATGCTCCGGCAATTTTTATGGATTACATGAATAGGATCTTTAGACCCTATTTAGTCAGTTTGTGGTTGTCTTTATAGATGACATTCTCATCTCTAAGACCCACGAGGAGCATGAACGCCACCTAACTATAGTCCTGGAAATCCTAAAGGAAAAGAAACTATATGCCAAGCTTTCTAAGTGTGAATTCTGGTTGGATGAGGTGAAATTTTTAGGGCATGTAGTATCTAAGAAAGGAATTGCTTGAGATCCTAGTAAGGTGGAAATGGTTGTAAACTGGGAAAGACCAACCACGGTCATGAAGTAAGGAGCTTCTTAGGTTTAGCTGGTTATTACCGTCGGTTTATCAAGGGATTTTCCAGATTTCCCTTCCTGACTAAGCTAACTAGGAAAACACCTCTTTTTCATGGACAGGAGTGTGAAAAGAGCTTTCAAGAGCTGAAAACAAGCTAACCTCAACCCCTGTTTTAGTGTTCCCGACCCAATGTGCCTTTCGAAGTGTCCTGTGATGCTTCGAGGAAGGTTTGGGTTGTGTACTGATGCAGGATAGGCAAGTGGTGGCCTATGCATCGAGGCAACTCAAGCCACATGAGGCAAATTACCCCACCATGACCTTGAGTTAGCCATTGTCATGTTTGCTCTAAAGATTTGGAGACACCATTTATACGGAGTGAGGTTTGAGGTGTTTTCTGATCACAAGAGTTTGAAATATCTCTTTGATCAAAAAGAGCTAAACATGAGGCAAAGAAGGTGGATGGAGTTTTAAAAGATTATGATTTCGGGTTAAACTATCATCCAGGTAAAGCTAATGTTGTAGCTGATCCCTAAGTAGGAAATCCTTACAAGTGTCCCGTTTGATGGTGAAAGAGATTGAGTTAATTGAGCAATTTAGAGACCTCAACCTAGGAATGACCTTGACCACTAAGGGCATAAGAGCTTGTCACCTTAGTGTGACAAGTGAATTAAGGAAAGAATTGCTCAAGCCCAAAGGAAAGATCCAGAATTTCAGAGACCTTAGAGGCGGTAGAGCTGATAAGTTGAAAGGTTTTACCAAGGGAATGATAGTTTATGGAGGTTTGAAGGTCGTATATGTGTACCTGCTAGTGGTGACCTCCGAAAGGATATTTTGGAGGAAGCCCATAAGAGTCATTTCACCCTCATCCTGGTGCCACCAAGATGTATCAAGATTTGAGGAAGATGTTCATGGCCCTGGATTGAAAAAGGATGTGTGCACATGGGTGAATAAATGCTTGGTATGTCAAAAGGTGAAGATTGAGCACCAAAGACCCTCTGGAATGTTGCAACCCCTATCAATCCCCGAGTGGAAGTGGGATAGTATCTCCATGGATTTTGTAACTGGACTCCAGGAGACAAGCGAATCATGACGCCATTTGGGTAATAGTGGATCGGTTGACTAGTCAGCCACTTTTACCTATTAAGGTGACTTATTCCTTGGATAGGTTAGCACGTATATGTACAAGGAATAGTAAGATTACATGGAGTACCGTCGACGATAATCTCGGATTGAGACCGCGATTCACGTCACGGTTTTGGGGAGCCTTAGAAGGCGTTTGGTTAGAAGCTGTGTCGAGCACGGCTATCACCCCCAAACGGACGGTCAATCTGAAAGAACTATCCAAACTTTGGAGGACATGTTGAGGGCTTGTGTTTTAGATCAAAGAGAGAGTTGGGATAAGTACCTACCCTCGATTGAATTTGCATATAACAACAGTTATCATGCAAGTATCGGTATGGCACCATACGAGGCCTCTATGGACGGAAGTGTCAATCACCTCTATGTTGGTATGAGCCCGAGAGCAAAGTCTACTCAACGGATATTGTGAGGGAAACGACGGAACAAATCAAGAAGATTAGGGATAAGATTCTCATGCTCAAACCGCAGAAAAACTATGCGGACAGCGCGGGAAAACCGCTAGATTTTCAGAAGGGGACCATGTGTTCCTAAGAATCACCCCTACCACAGGCATAGGCCGAGCAATGAAAGTAAAGAAATTGAGCCCCAGATTTCTTGGTCCGTTTGAAATCCTTAGCAAAATAGGATCTGTAGCCTCCGTATAGCCCACCCCCGGAGTCTCTCCAACCTTCATGATGTTTTCCATGTCTCCAGTTAAGGAAATATCATTCTGACCCAAGTCATGTACTAGAGCCAGAACATGTACAATTAAGAGATGACCTAACGTTTAACTTACCACCCACGAGACGTTGACCGAGAGTTAGCGTTTAAGGAACAAGGTTGTACCCTTAGTCAAAGTAGCATGGGGACAAGATGAAACGAAGAAGTTACATGGGAGCTGGAATAGATATGCAAGCACAAGATATCCAGAGCTATTCTAGGTAACAATTTCGAGGGCGAAATTCTTTTTAAGGAGGGGAGTAATGTAACGCCCCAATTTTACTGTAATTTTTACTATCATTAGGAATTACCGAATTACGTAGGTAAATATTATATAAAATTTGAGACCAAACAATCCTTAATAAAGGAATATAACGTTAGAAGAGAAGTTAGGAGCAATTCGTGCAGTATTGCAAACCCCAATTTACTGTACGTGTAAAATGACCAAAATGCCCTGAGGTTATTTTACTAGAAAATGAGGATGGGGCCCCACCCATCCTCAAGGGGATGTTTTGATGTTAATAAGGGATTGTTTGTGTTATGTGTGTTAATAGAGGAGAGAATCCTAATTTTGAGCTTGGACGCAAAATGACCAAAACGCCCTTCCAAGTTTTAATTTTCAAACGTGCATAGAGCCCGAACCTCACTAAAATGTGTTAAAAGGTGTTTTTAAGCCATGATTAACCATTGGTTAAGCTCGGGTGGTCTCAGGCAATTTTTAAGTAAAATGACCGTTTTGCCCGTTCTTTGCAGTTTTACAAATTTTGAGATTTTTGATTCGTCTAACGAAACCTAAGCAATATTAGGCTCAAATTAAAGCTTATTAAATTCTAATTACTAATCTAGAGTCAAAATTATTTATTTAGATTGATTAGAACCTAAAATTGCTTAAAACACCAAATTGCTTAGTAATTCACTTAAACCCTTAACCGTAAATTCTAAATTGCATGAATACCTTGCCTACACCTAAAAAATACATGGAACACACAAAATCCTCTTCCACAAGGCTGTAATGCACGAAATTATTGAGTAATAAGTCAGAAAATTATTACACAAAAATCCAAAGAATGAAAACAAAGAATCATGAAAACATGGAAACATGATTCCATGTTTTAAGCCACCAAACAAAATGATTTTTCTTCCTTATTTTTCTCTAATTTTTGGTCAGATTTCTTTCCTTCCTTTGTCCATTTATGAGCTGCAAAATCTCTATAAATAGGCATGCTTGAAGATAGTTTAGATGCTTAGTTCATAACTTACACAAATTCTAGTTTTAGGAGCACCAAAAGCTCTCATTTCCTCCTCCTCTTGGCTGAATTCTTTCTTCAAGTTTTCAAGAATATTTTCTTTCATTTCACTCAAGGAAACCAAGTTCTTCCTTTCCTTCAAATCAGATTAGGTAGGGAGTTGTTTTTAAGTTTATTTCTATGCTTTGCTAAGTGTTGTTCTTGGTTCAAAATGATGATTTCATGGATTTTCTCTAGTTTTTCCATTTGGTTTTCTTCTTCCTTTTTCTTTGAACAATTCAGCCATATGGCCTAGGTGGGACTAAGATGATGGCTTGATGATGAGGACCTTGAGGGTGGGTTGTGAATCCATCACAAGTTAGGCCTCTAAAGCTTGAAAGTTCCACTTGATGCAAAACTTTAAAGAATAATATTTTTATGATGTTTTTATGATCTTGAGTTTAGAACTTGAAAGATGTATTTTTCACTTTGTCTTGCTAAGATATATTGGGTTGAATTTATATTTCTCTAAAGTCTTGGAGGAGCTCTAGTAAAGAAATAAAATGAACTTGCATCCATGTTTAAGTTTATGCCTTGCATAACCATGTTTATTTCTATGTCATCACTAAATTCTCAAGAATGAATAAATGAACTTGCATATTCATGTTTAAATTTCCAAGCTTGCATTTCATGTTTAAATTTCAAGTTGTCACTTAATCTCTAAAGATAATAAAGAAGTTGCATCTCATGTTTATTTTATGCTCTCACTTTATTTTATAATGGCTAAAAGAGTCAATGCATGGCATGTTTATTTTATGTCATCACCTAAAAATCCTAGAGCTCAAAGACTTGCTTATGAATCATAAGCAAAGAAATGAGATAATTGGAGTTAAAGAATTTATTCTTTAAGAAGTCTTGAATTGGAGCTTAAAAAAAATGTAATTCTCATTCTCACCGGTCCTATGGACTCCCGCGCTGGGTTGCTTAAGATTCTCTTCTCCCTTCATTTGGTCCTATGCGGTCCAACTCCAAGTTTCTTGCATCATGTTTATATTACAAGTTCTTGCATCATGTTTAATTTTCAAGTTATCACCTTAAATCTTAAAGATAAAGAAATGGAATTGCATATCATGTTTATAATTCCAAGCTATCACCTTATAAAGATAAGATTAAAATAAGGTTGCATAGCATGGTAATAATTCAAAGATGTCACCTAAATCTCTAAAGCTCAAGACTTGCTCCTTTTATCTTAAGTGAAAGATTTAATTATGAACATTCTTTCAAGTTATAAATCGGTCCCATGGTTAATTAGGCCTAAAGTCCTATGACTTCTTTCAAGTTTAACAAAAGGAATTAGTTCTAAAAGAGTTTTAAAACTTTGTAAGAATTTTATGGGAAGCTAGTAATTTATGTGTACTTAAAATGTGATTTGATGCTTATTAAGAATTTGGTGTCATTGATTGATTCCCTGGTTTGTATGTTATAGTTGTTGCAAACAATGAAAACTTATGCATGAAATAAAGACATATTCTATTCCTGGAAGAAAGTGTATTATTGTAAGAGTGCAATTTGGAAAGATTCTGGCTAAGGAAAGATTTGGTATTTAAGCGTGTCCATTGTGACCCACCTCTTTCCTGGGAATCTCCAGATGCATGATTCCAGTTGGTATATATTATTCGGCATAAGACTATAAATGAGAAAATGTTATGATGATTATGAATGAAGAATTGTATTATGATATAACATGCAAAGACTTAAAGGTGACTCAAAATATATGAGAAAATGATCCTTTGGACCCGTCAAACTATAGGCGGTGAAAGGTGATTCTTGCCCCCTAGTCTTCTCTCAAAAGGGTAAGAGCGGAATTTTTACTTATCAAAAGGGATAAGTATGGTGACGACTAGCAAGGTATGAGCTCATAACCTAGATTACTCCCAAAAGGGTGGAGTATAGGGTGGCCCAGGAAAATGATGATGAAAGTAACTTTAAGTCACCTAAGAAACTAAGTAAATGCATTATGTGAATATGATGTTCTGCTATGCATAGTATTTATGAGATGATGATGAGAAATATGATATTCTGCTATGCATAGTATTATGAAATGATGATGAGGAATATGATGTGATTTTATGCATAACTATGTTATTATATATGAAAGGAAAAGTTCATTATAAACATGACATGCTAAGTTTATGATGCATTATAAGACGCATGATTAAAACCGACGAACCTCGGTAAAGTATATTTTCGAACTTAATAAATCAATCTTAGCATGCTCACTATTTCATAATAACCAAGGTTCCTGGGGACGATGATGATGACACAATGCATCATGAGGTGAGTACCCTCTGATTTCTTTTTATAAGTTTCTCACTCCCTCTATTTTTCTTTCCATCTCGTCTTCAGAAACGAGAAGGAAGCGTTCGTGAATCACATTGAAGCTCTCGGGAACTGAACTTGAATCCTGCTAGTTTCACTCGTATATTTCAGATATATCCCTATCCCTGGAGTGTTATTACTAGGTGCCATTAATGGATGTCCTTCCATCCATATATTATTTATGTTTTATAGATTGCTACACTTAGTCTTATTCTGTTGGTAGGCAAAATATCTATATGATATGTAATTATGGATGCTGGATGATGGAGCCAATATATTATGATGTGATGTTTGTAAATTCCTATGTGTCTTTTAAATTTTGCTAAATCATTCACGTTAAGCGCGGCTACGTTTTCAATTATGTTTAAAAAAAAAAAATGGCTCGTAATTTCACTAAGTATTTTCAAAGCATGATTAAGGAACTGAAGCAAAGAGTAAAGTCTAGTAATTAATCAAATCCTGCCTAGGTGTATTGGGTTAATTATTAGGGTGTTACACCTAGACTTCAAGAGAAATCTTAAGGTTTGAACTCATCATCAAGCTTAAGGAAATGGACCCAAAGTTCATCACTTTGTCTAAACAAAACTACAAGAACTAAGTCATATTCTTTATTTTATTGCTCATAGGCTTCAATCTACGATTCTCGGCGGGAACCAACTTTAAGGTTGGCAAGGGTAAGCTTAGAGCTCTTGAAATCATGAGATTAACTTTCTTAACAAAACTTTTGTGATCTACTAGACATATTTTACAAACTTTGTTCAAATCCAAAGAAGAAAAACTGAAATCCTTAGGGAAAGAGGAAGAGAAAACCGAAAACTTAAGCCAAGAAAAGAAAGGAAATACAAGCATGTATGGTCCAAGACCAAGTTGTTTCAAGCTTTAGAGGTTTCTCACATGACAACAACAAGTCATTATCTTGAAACCTCATCATCAAGCTCACATTCTTTTTGTAAAAAGGCCTCTTGGCCGAAAAGAAAGGGAAGGAAAGGAGTTTGAAACCAAGAGAAAACTAGAACTTTCTTGAAGAACACAAACAAAATCATCAAAACTGAACCCTACCTTAAGAAGTCTTGAAGAGAGGAAGGAAAGCTTGAGTTTTGATGAGATGGAGAGGGAAAATCCTCTTGAAACTTGAAGAGAGAAGTGAGCTAAAGTGAGGAAGTTTGAGGGAAATGAGAGAATTTGCAAGAAGTGTGAACTTACCAAGTGAACCAAAGTGTGACAAGGTTAGTCAAGGCTTGGTATTTATAAAAAATGAGACATGTTGGCTGATTTGGGGAGGGAATGGCTGATGGCTTTTCAAGGTCAATGGAGGAGGAATATTTCTCTTACAAAAGCATGGGCTTAGGCATGGCAAGCATGGTTGGAAGCATGGGCAAGGTATGGCCTAAGGTATAGGCTTGGGTGCAACAAAATTACAACATGTGGCACCATTTTGGGGGCAGATTTTGGCCACCCTCATTAGCCAAGGGGAAAGGATTTTTGTTCATGTAATTGTGGTTTAAGGATGTGTTTAAGTGTTTTTATGATTAGGCTTTTGATTAGGAGTTTGTAAGCAAGTGTTTAGGTGAGAAAATGGTTAATTGAGGTGGTTCAAGACTTGATTAGGAGGGTAATCTTATTAGATTAGTAATTAAAATAATTCTTGGTCAAATGGGTATGGCTCAATTCCTTAATTTAATTGAGAAGAGAAAATACTATTCAAGATTCCATAACTAGGAATCTTGAATTAAAGAATACAATTAGAGTTTATCTAAGCAATCTTAGGTTCTAATTAACCTTAATAAATTATTTTAACTCTCAGATTAATTATCAAAAATAATTTAATCTTCGATTAGAGCCTAATATTGCTTAGGTTTGCTTAAGTCCGTTCATTAGGCCTGCTGTGCTGTTCTAGGGGCAAAATGGTAATTTTTGCTAAAACTGCTCGGACCTTGGGCAAAACTAAAACATCAAACATTAGCTCATAAACATCATTCTAAACTTCCTGGAAAAGTTCAAGGGCTCAAGGGCACTTTTAGTGTAGACAAGGGGTATTTTGGTCATTTCGGAAGTTGGAGAAAGATTTCCTTGGATATCATTCTTAATAGCATAATCCCCTTCAAACATTAGAGTTGACCCATTGAGGGTTGCCGGCAACTGTCCTTGAATTTTGGGTAAAATGACCTTAGGGGCATTGGTTATTTGTACTCTAAGGAAATCGAGGCGACCAGCTATCTGGTCTTGTGATGATGATGATGGACTTGGTATTAGTTGCATCTAATCACAAGTGTCAATAGCCTATGTCTTGAAATTTTTCTAAGCATAGGTGAATTTAGATAATATTATGAACATGATTTTATGTTTTAAATCTATCCTATGGGAAAAATAATTTAGCTATGCCTTACTCACATTTACATGATTTTAACGAGATAAATTAGTTTCTAAAAAGAGTTTGAGTTCCTAAAATTATTCCAAGAGAAACTAGCAACTTATATGTATTTAAAATCATGAATTAATGTGATTATGTGAGATATACAATTCGGTTTTTGCCTTGTTTGTTTGGCCACTGTTTTGACACTATTTTATGGAGTTAAATTGTGTCAAATTGTGTTTGAGTAAGGCAAGGACCAATTTAGGATGTTAGGAAAGAACAAGTAACTAAAAAGGGCTTAAAATGAGGATTCTAGAACACTTAAGCACAGAATTATAAATTCTGTTTCAGCATAATTGAACTTAGGGAAATAGTTACAATTATTGGATATGTAAAGGAATCTCTGATAATTAGTTTAGGAATTGAATATAGAGCCTTAGGCGAAGACAGAACTTAGAAAGGGTTAAAGACGTAGATTCTAGAACCCCATAATCGAATAATAACCATCATACCCAATCTATGCAAGGCTATTTAGAGGTGTTAGTAAGCATAAAAATTAGAGAGAATTACAAGTAATGATCCTAAGTGCATGGAGATCCGTTATGGGTGTTAGGATAACTGGAACCCGAGTTTTAAGACCTGTAATGGGTCAATGCATAAGATACTATTAGATAGGGAAGATAATGAGAGTAAGTGACCGAGTGAACACATAGTTATGATATATCGAGAGTATGTGAAAGTATTAATAGCATGTGTATGAGAATATGTGAACTTATGACGTGATTGTTATGATAATGTGGTATGTTATGATTGAAATGTATAAGGATATGAGATAATGATGAAATAGGTGAACATGTTTATATGATTTTAAAGGTTTGCTTATTAGATATTGAATGAGGAAGCATGTGTTAAATGAGTTATGTGGCATGACTCAAATTTGAGGAAATTTGGTGTACAACGTTATGCTGTTGAATTTTCGTCAAATTTGAGAGACTTAAGAAGTTTTTGAAAGTAAGATTTTAAAAGTGATATGCCGAGGCGTTTTCTCCTACTAGTGAGAGAAAGTAAACCCGTGGGGATGATGATGCCATCAAAGCGGACAAAGTCACTAGTC
>JAMLFY010000854.1:0-22197 GCA_030441495.1 Dalbergia oliveri
GTGGTCTGAAGACGTAACGGAAAGAGAAACAAGAGAGGGGTGAGAATCTTGCTAAAGAATCTCAGGAGGGAAACCTCCTATCCTAATGTCATCGTTTACGTCCCAGGAACCTTGGGTTTATTATAAAAAGGTTACACATGCAAAGGTTCATTATGAGGTTTTCATAAAGATAATTATCCAAGGTCCGTGTCTTTTATAATGAATCTTAATGCATGTATGCATCATAGTAGAACATGAATGCATGGCAATACTTAGCAATAATAAAGCATATCATCAACAATTAAAATCACACATAAGTGGCATGTAACTTTCCATGATCAATCTTTCGCTTCATGAGCATGATATTTCATCTTTTCTCATTTCTCAACTTGTGACATCATGATTTTCAAAACAATAGTAACCGACCCCGATACTAGGCTATGAGCTCATACCTTAACTAGTCGTCACTAGTTCTTACTTATCCTCTTGATAAGCGAATCATAATCATAATCATAATAATAACAACAACTTCCAGAGTAGGCAGGGGACCTAGGAATCACCCATCATGGGACTTTCTTCCTTCTTGAAACGCATCAACTGGTTAAGACCAGTGACTTTGTCCGCTTTGGCAGGCTAATGTCGATACCCTCACTTTTACCTTCTCCTCACCTAGCAGGAAAAGTACGTCTCAGCTACGAAACACATCATTTGGTTAAGACCAGTGACATTGTCTCCTTCTATGATCCCCACAATCATACCCTCCACGGGTTTTCTTTCTCTACCGTAGCAGGAGAAATGCGTCTCGCATGTCACATATAAAATTTTTCTTTTCAAAACTTTCTCAAGTCCCTCAAATTTGATGGAAATTCAGCATAACAACTATACTTTGAATTTCGTCAAATTTGATTCATGCCACATAACTCATTCACACATATTTTTCTCATGGAACATTCTCAACTAATAAACTTTCTAGTTCATATGAGCATATTTTTCTATCTCATTCATATTTCAAAACCTCATGCATCTCAAAACATGGCACAACACTTCATCACATCAACATGCCAATTATACACATAAAATTTCATGCTTAAGATATTAACATAATCACATCATTAAGAATATACCCACTTGGTCTCAAGCTCACATCACACCTCCTATCTCATGGTGTCTTATGCTTTGGCCCTTACAGGTCTTAAACTTGTATTCCAATTATCCTCACCTTCATTATGGATTTTTATAACACCTAAGGGATCATTACCTATAATTCTCACTAAGATTTAGGCATACTAAAAATTCCAAACATCATTATGTATTTTGGGCAAAAAATTTACCTCATGATTACGGGTTTAGAGTTTCCGTTTTAGACCCTTTTTAAGATCCGTTTCGCTTAAGGCTCTATAATTGACTCCTAAACCAATTATGAAGGATTCCTACACATGTTCACTAATTATAAACCAATTTCCTTAGTTTTAAACATGATGGAACAGAATGCATATCTTGTGCATTTAAGTGTTCTAGAATTCTCATTTTTAATCCTTTCAAGTTACTTATTCTTTTCTAACTTCCCTAAATCGATCCTTGCTTCACTCAAACATAATTTTACACATTTTAACACCATAAATCAGAATTTATATAGTGGCCAAACATAAAGGGCAGAACCGAAATGTAAAGCCCATAAAATCACATAATCTCATGGATTAAAGTGCATACAAGTTGCTAGTTTCTCTTGGAATCATTTTAGGAACTCAAAACTCTTTTAGAAACCAATTAATCTCATTAAAATCATTGAAATCCAAGTAAGGTCAGTAGCTAAATCAATTTAATCATAAGGAGGATTTAAAACATAAAACTATGTTCATAAGGTTCCTTAAAACCACCTAAGCTTAGAAAATTCCAAGACATAGACTTTGGACACTTGTGTCTTGATGAACTTACACAAAGTCCATCATCATCATCTCAAGGCCAAAATGGCACCCTTAAGACATTCCATTTTCTAAAACTTTATGTGTGATACTTGGGCAAGTCTTTGAGCTCTAGATTATTTAAGTGATGGCATAAACTTAAACATGATATGCACTCATTTTATTCTTCATTAGAAAGTAAAGTGAGAGCATAAAATAAATATAAGATGCAACCTCATTATTATCTTTAAAGATTAAGTGATGACTTGAAATATAAACATGAAATGCAAGCTTGAAATTTAAACATGATAATGCAAGTTCATTTATTATTCTTGAGAGTTTAGTGATGACATCAAAATAAACATGCTATGCAAGGCATAAATTAAACATGTGTGCAACTCATTTTATCTTAACTAGAGCTCTTACAAGACTTTAGGAACATCATACCTTAACCCAATATGCATCTTAACAACATAAAGTGAGCTTTAGAGTTCTTAGCACCAGACTTCAAAGAAGTCTTTGGTTTTGAACTTCATCATCAAGCTCAAGAAATAGACACAAAGCTCAACACTTTGTCTAAACAAAATACAAGAACTAAGTCATATTCTTTATTTTATTGCTCATGGGCTTCAATCTAGAGTAAAACTCTTAGAATGGCCAACCAACTTTAAGGTTGGCAAGGGTAAGCTTAGAGCTTTTGAAAACATGTGATTAATTTTCTTAACAAAACTTTTGTGATCTACTTAACATTTTTAGCAAACTTTGTTCAAACTAAGGCAAAGGAAACCGAAATCTTTCAAAGCAAAAAAGGAAAGGAAACCGAAACCATTCAAGAAAGAAAAGGAAAAGGAACCGAAAATGTAAGCAAGGAAAAGAAAGAAACACAAGCATGTATGGTCCAAGACCAAGTTGTTTCAAGCTTTAGAGGTTTCTCACATGACAACAACAAGTCATTATCTTGAAACCTCATCATCAAGCTCATGTTTTCTCATAAAAAGGCCTCTTGGCAAAAAGGAAAAGGAAGAGGAAAAGAGTTTGAACCAAGAGAAAACTAGAACTTTTCTTGAAGAAAACAAGTAAAAACTTGAAAACAAAACCCCTACCTAAGGAAGTCTTTGAAAGAAAGAAAGAAAGCTTGATTCTTGAAGAGTTGAGAAGACAAAATCTTCTCTTGGATGTGGATGTGTTTCGGCCAAGAAGGGAACTCAAGGAAATGATTTTTCCTTGAGTTTCTAAGCTTGGGAATGGAAGGTTTAAGTGTTTAGAGATGGTTTAAGGTGAGGTAGTGGTGGTTTATGGTTGTTTGTGGTGGTTTGTGGTGGTGGAAAGGTTCTTTGAGAGGAAGAAGAAGATGAACAAGATGAAGGGAATTTGAGAGAAACAAGAAAGTGCAAGACAACTAAACTTAGCAAATGATCTAAAGTGTATCAAGGTTCTTCAAGGCTTGGTATTTATAGAAATTTTGCAACATGGAGGCTGCACAAGAGGAAGTGGCCGATGACCAGGGAGAAAGAGAGGAAAATATCTCTTTACATTGGTATGGGCTTAGGCATGGCAAGCATGGTTGAAGCATGGGCAAGGTATGGCCTAGGGCATGGCTCTTTGAGTGAAACAAAATCAACATGTGATGGATTATTGAGGTATGCATTCGCCAGCTTTGCAGCCAAAGGGGGAGGAAAAATTGTTCATGTAATTGTGGTTTAGTGATGTGTTTAGGTGTTTCTTTGATTAAGGTTTTGATTAGGAGTTGTAAGAAAGTGTTTAGGTGAGGTAATTGGCTAATTAAGGTTGTCAAGACTTGATTAGGAGGTAATCTTGCTAGATTAACAATTTAAAATCATTCTTTTGGTCAAATGAGGTATGGCACAATTCCTTAATTTAAGGAATTGGAGAGAGAAAATACTATTCAAGATTCCATGACTAGGAATCTTGAATTAAAGAATGCAATTAGAGTTTAACTAAGCAATCTTAGGCCTAATTAACCTTAATAAATTATTTTGACTCTAGATTAATTATCAAATAAATTAATCTTCGATTAGAGCCTAATATTGCTTAGGTTTGCTTAATTGCGTCATTAGGCTCACTGTACACTGTTCCTAGGGGCAAAATGGTAATTTTGCACTAAAACTTCGGGATTCTGCTTAACTAAATATCAAATATTACTCATAAACATCATTCTAAACTTCTTGGAAAGTTCCGGGCTCAAACGGCACCTTTTACCCGTGTAGAACATAGGAGGGTATTTTGGTCATTTTGAGCCGAAGTTCAAAAACGAGATTTTCACCTCGAATATCAAACATAACATATAATCCCCTTCAAAGAAGGACGTCGGGTCGACTGCCTTTAATTTCAGGAAAAATGACCATCAGGGCATTTTGGTCATTTGTACTCAAACAGGGAAATCAGGCGTTACACATTGGACTTCTAGTGCTTTAAAAATAGAACCAAAGTGAACTATGTGCTGCCAAATGTTAGAATGTTAGCTTAAATTTTGCTAATTTTATTACTATACCAAATAATTGAATTATCACTTAAATTTTTACAAGATGTTAAGGACATATTGAAGTCTAATCGTAAATTTTTGTATGATGTGATATATTCATTTGTTAGGGTAATGAATTGGGAGCTATGGCTATTTGCTTCAACATAGGATTTCTGACCTTTGAATTTGTCTAATTTGTTACATAGTTAAAGAACTATTTTTGCTCTGAAATTTTCATGGTGTGGACACATTGAAGTGTCTTGGGTAATTTTTATAGCCTCTAAATTGATTGTTTGATGGGCAAATTAATTTGTACTACAATGATGTGAACTCTATCTTGTATTGAAAATGAATTGATGCTTTGAATTGATAATATAATGGCATTTTGGCGCTAGTATGACATGAATACTTGATGTTAACTATTTGGCTATGTGAACTTATTGATAAGGTTAGACACACATAGATGTGAATGCTTATTACAATTGCTCATATGCGAAAGAAAAGCATAAGATTATGTTTCTTGGGCTAGAGAAAGTAAATCCAGTTGTGTGGGAAAGTAAACCTGACTACCAAGAAAAAGCATACGATTTATAATTCTTGGGCTAGAGAAAGTAAATCTGGTTTGTTAGGGAAAGCAAACCTAACTACCCTTGAACTGAATCGGTGGAAGTAAACCTGGCAAGGAATAGGTCTGTGAGAACTTAGAAAGTAAATCCAAATCCAATGATCGTGTATAGGAATGAGTTAGTCCTAAAAATGTAGCCTATTACCCTAAAGTAGTCTTTTACTTATGTGCTAAGTGAAGAATTTTAGTATCAATATTTAGGCCAATATGTTAATTGTGATTTAGTAGAATAGGGTTTATATGATGTTGAGTAGTATGATATGTGATTGAATAATAAAAGCTATCCATTTTGGAAGGATGATTTTAGAACTTTAAAATGAATATTTAATATGTATTGTATGATCACATTTTCTTGATAAACCGAAATGGTTGGGACGATGATGATGACATTATGATTATGTATTTTGGGATACCTACCTGGGAATTTAGGAATTACCCCTGCTTGTTTGTGTTTCCGTGTCGCTCTCAGGTTGATTCCAAGAGGATAATGAAGCAGCTACAAGAAAGACTAAATTGTAATTTCTATAGTTTAGTTGTAGAACTCTTCCATTGTACATAGTTTTATGTATATATATATATATATATATAGTAAGGAAACAGATGTGAACTAAAGCTCATAGAAGAGCTTCCTTTTGTACTTGACTTGTATTAAATAAATACATTGTTTCTTGCTATATATTTTGATAGAACCACGAGTTAGTTAATAATGATTTGACTCTATTGCTATAGATAACTAAGAAAGGTCCGCAAATCTATAAGTAACAACTCTGAATATGATGCCATGATTAAGGATAAGGTTGTACTTGGGAGGATGTTACATAACGCGCAAATAATATGCATAAATATATCAAATATATTCAAAATATCTCAAATTTAACTAAATTTCATAATTCTGAAAATATTTCCAAAACATAAATCCTCAATAAAAACTTGCATAATAACCATAATCTGGGCAGAAAGCCAAACATAATTAATAAAAGCTGATATCTATAAATAAATTAAACAATATCATGCATGTATGAGATCCTACCTACAATTCCTGAAGCACAACTAAACTAACATAACCTATAATAAGCTCTACTCCAAAACAAAACTTACGGAAAGAAGCTATAGCACCTAGGATCTATGTGATGGGCTAAACCTGAGATATTCTAGAGGAGGAAGAAAGGGGTGAGTTCATCAAAACTCAGGAGTAAGCCTCCACTCATAGCCCACATGGTATAACAAACAAAATACATAACATATATGTAACGCCCGAATTTCCGCCTTAGAGTACAAATGACCGAAATGCCCCTGAGGTCATTTTTACCAAAATTCAAGGGCAGCGCCGGCAACCCTTGAATGGGTAAAACGATGTTTGAAGGGGATTATGCTGTTATGAATGATATTTGAGGTGAAAATCTCATTTCTAAACTTTTGGCTTAAAATGACCAAAATACCCTCCGTGCTCTACGGGTAAAAGGTGCCGTTTGAGCCCGAATTTTTCAGGAAGTTTAGAATGATGTTTTAGAGTAATATTTGATGTTTAGCCGAGCCGGAAGGTCTCGAGTAGTTTTAGTGCAAATTACGTTTTACCCTAGAACGTGTCCAGTGCGCCTAATGAAGCAATTAGCAAACCTAAGCAATATTAGGCTCTAATCGAAGATTAATTTATTTCGATAATTAATCTAGAGTCAAAATGATTTATTAAGGTTAATTAGAAACTAAAATTGCTTAGTCAAGTTCTAATTACATTATTTAATTCAAGATGTCTAATCAAAAAGTAATGAATAGTGTTTTTCTCTCAATTTCCTTAAATCAAGGAAATTTGTCTACCACCTTTTTGCCCAAAAGAATTATTTTAAAATTTTTAATCTAGTTAGAATTTCCCCAAAAGCCACAAATTTTGAATTCAAATTTCATCCAAAAGGGCTATGCAAAAGTTAGGATTTGACTACACCTAAGCTAGCACTTTAACCAAGCTTCCAAGACAAGCTTTGGAAGATATTTTCCTTCCCTCCAGGCCAAAAATTTCGGCCAACCTTCCCCCTAAATTAGCCACAACATTTCATTCTTTATAAATAACACACATTGGAAAGCTTGGCCATTTCTTTAGATCATTTGCTAAGTTGTGCATTCTTGCAATTTTCTTGTTTTCTCTCATTTTCTCTCCTTCTAAGTTCTTTTTCTTCCTTCCTCAAAGAACCACCACCACCACCTTGAGCCACCACAAACCACCTAAACCACCACTCTCATACCTTAGAACACCTCCTAAACACCAAACCTCACCATTTCCAAGCTTGCATCCTCAAGGAAAAAGCATCTTCCTTGAGAACCTTTGGGCCGAATCCTTGTTGCTCACCAAGAGAAGATTTTGTCTTCTCATTTCCTTCAAAGAATCAAGCTTTCTTTCATCTCTTTTAAGGTTTCACTTGGTAGGGGTTTTCTTTCAAGTTTTCTTTACTTTCTTTGAGAAAAGTTTCTAGTTTTCTCTGGTTTCAAACTCTTTTTCTTCCCTTTGTATTTTCGGCCATGAGGCCATTTTACAAACCAATCTTTAGCTTGATGATGAGGTCTCATGGAGATAGTTTGGTGTTTGCCATGAGAGAAACCTCTAAAGCTTGGATCTTGGTCTAGGACCATATACAAACTGTTTTTCCTTTCTTTGCAAGTTCAAAGTTTTGGTTTTTCATTTCCTTTCCTTTATGATTTGGTTCCTTCTTGGTTTTTCCTAGTTCAAAGTTTTGGTTTTTATTCCTCTAAGTTTTCGTTTTTCCTTTTTGCCTTGTTCAAGCTTTGGTTTTTATTTCTTTTCTTCAATGGTTTCGGTTTTCCTTTCCTCTCTTGAACAAAGTTTGCTAAAAATGTTAAGGTAGCCCTTTTATGTTTGGTTGAAAGGTTGTCTCTTGAAAAATCGTTTCCTTGAGCTTGATGATGGTGTTAGAAGAACATAAGACTTCCTTGGTGTCTTGATGCTAAGAACTCTAAAGCTCACTTTATGATACATAATGGGTTGAGGTTTTTATGTTCCTTTAAAGTCTTGGAAGAGCTCTAGTTAAGATTAAAAAGGAGTTGCATTCATGTTTACTTTTATGCTTTGCATAGCATGTTTATTTTCAAGCTATCACTAAGCAACTTAAAGATTAAAACAAGAATGTGCATCATCACTTAATAAATCTCAAAGCCTACCTATTTCAACCTTAAAGTTGATTGTTGATTTGGGGTAAACACCCAAGAGGCCTAGAGCACTAAAATAAAGAATTGAACCTTGCATTTCATGTTTACTTTCTTGTCTATCATGTTTATATTTTACGCCATCACTTAAACTCTAAAGATAATAAATGAGTGCACCTCATATTTATTTTATGCTCTCACTTTATTTTCTAAAAGAAGAGTAAAATGAGTTGCATAGCATGTTTAAATTTATGTCACCACCTAAATGGTCTAGAGCTCAAAGACTTGCCCAAGTATCCAATGTAAAGTTTTAAGAAAATGTTGGTTTTTCAATGAAGCCATTTTGGCCTTGTGGTGATGATGATGGGCTTGGTGTGAGTTCATCTAATCACAAGTGCCCATAGCCATGTTTTGCAATTTTTCTAAGCTTAGGAGTACCTAAGGAGCATTATGAATGAGATTATATGTTTTAAATCTATTTTATGAGAAAATTAATTTAGCTACTGATCTTGCTTGGACTTTAATGATTTTAATGAGATAAATTGGTTTCTAAAAGAGTTTGAGTTCCTAAAATTGTTAAGAGAAAACTAGCAACTTGTATGCATTTTAATCCATGAGATTATGTGATTTTATGGGCTTATGATTTCGGTTCTCCCTTCATGATTGGCTGCTATACAAATGTTGTTCTAAGGTGTTAAAATGTGTGAAATTATGTTTGAGTGAAGGGAGGATCGATTTAGAGAAGTTAGAAAAGAATAAGTAACTTAAAAGGATCAAGAACGAGAATTCTAGAACACCTTAATGCAAAAATTTGCAAAACTGTTCCAGCATAATTAATTCAAGTGTAAATGGTTCATAATCAGTAGGATATGCATAAAAACCTTTCATAAATGATTAGGTATTAATTACTAAACTTAAGGTGATGATAAGGACTTAAAATAGGAATTCTAGCACACTTAGACATGGCAAAATGTGATTCTGTCCAGCAAAGCTAAATTGAGGAAAAGTAAGTTATAACTAGTAAACATGCCTAGGAATCCCTCATAATTGGTTTAGGGATTGATTATGAAGCCTTAGGCGAAGATGGATCTTAAAAAGGGTCAAGAACGAGATTCTAGAGCCCTAAAGTATATGATATTTTCCCTCAAACTACATAATGCTGTTTGGAATTTTAAGTGTGCCTAAAACTTAGTGAGAATTTTAAGTAATGATCCCTTAGGTGTTATAAAAATCCTTAGTGAGGATTAGAATGACCGAAATGCAAGTTTAAAGCCCATAAGGGGTCAAAGCATAAGATACTATGAGATAGGTGGACGAGAGAGTATGATTATGATGATGAACCTCGTGCACACTTATGATAATGTGGTTATGTTAAGTTCCTTGAGCATGAAACTTTATGTGCATAATTTGATTTGGTGATATGATGAAATGTTGTGTTTGAGATGCATAATGTTTCAAAGCTATGAATGAAATTGAGGAATATGCTCATGTGAACTAGAAAGTTATTGCAATGAGAAAGTTCCATGAAAATGATGCATGTGACTGAAATTATGTGGCATGACTCAAATTTGAGGAAATTTGGAGAGTAGCGTTATGCCCCAAATTTCCAAATTTGAGGGACAAAGAAAGTTTTTGAGAAAAATGAAGTTTAAAGTTATATGCAAGACGCATTTCTCCCTAGGAAGGAGAAAGTAAACCCGTGGGGGTATGGACGAGCCATACCGAGCGGACAAAGTCGTTGGCTTAACCGGTCGATGCGTTTCGAAGAATGAAAGTATATGATGTTTAAGGTGACACACCGAGACGTACTTCTCCTGCTCGGGGAGAAGGTAAAATCGTGAGGGCATAGACATTAGCCTCCAAAGCGGACAAAGTCGCTGCTCTAAAGTTGATGCGTTTCGAAGAAGGAAAAAGTCCCATGATGGGTGACCCTTAGGCCCTACCCGTACTCTGGGAGTCGGGATTATGATGATTATGATTATGTTTATGATTCGCTTATCAAGAGGATAAGTAAGAACTAGTGACGACTAGTTAAGGTATGAGCTCATAGCCTAGTTTAAGGGGTGCGGTTACTATATTATTGGTGTCACAAGTATGAGAAAAAGAAAGATGTTCAAAGAAAAGTTTCATGCCACTCAAATGTTGTTTGAATTATTGTTTGATTTACCTAAAGTGCTGCCATGCATCCATGAAATATTATGTTGCATACATGCATTAAGAATCATTATAAAAGACATGGACCTTGGATAAATACCTTTGCGAAAACTCCATAATGAACTAATGCATGCTTAACCTTTTCATAATAAACCCAAGGTTCCTGGGACGTAAACGATGACACTAGGATAGAGGACTTCCCTATGAGATTCTTTAGTAAGAATTCTCACCTCTCTCGTTTCTTTCCGTTACGTCTTCAGATCGATGGCGTCGTTCGTGATTTTCATTGACCCGCCTACATGGGAAGTGCACTATGACCCCGAGCATCAGTCCTACCACTTCAAGGGTCATTGCGAGGTGCGCGTTTTTGCATACGTGGGACGCCCTTTTGCTTTCCCCGTCTCCGGCTATCGTTTCCATCCGACTTCACCCTTTGGCGACGATCTTTGAGAGGACACGAACCCAGAGAACGGGCAGGGCCGTCGTCCATCCTTTCCTCGTCGGAGGGCTCTTCCCCTTCGTTTCCTATGGGTCTCGGAGGAGGTGGCGGGACACGGTCACCAAGCGAAGGCATGCGAGGCGCCGTTCGGACGCACGAGAGCGACCACGACGCGAAGGCCATGTTGTTCCCTTGATTCCCACGCCTAGATCTCCGCTCATTGGGCTACATTAGAGGAGCTCGTTAGTTCCGGGGCTATATCTCCCCACGGAAGATCGGCATCGCAGATAGGCTGGAGAGTGTAACATCCTCCCAAGTACAACCCCATTCTTAAGCTATGATGAATCATCGAGAGTTGTTACTTGTTGATTAGCGGCATTCTCTTAATTATCTATACAAGCTGAATTTACGTACGGATAACTAGGCGTAATTCTATTAAAACATATTGCATGTAAACATCAAGTTTATTAAACATGTAGAGCTAAAATACATAAGGAAGCTCCTTGATGAGCTTAAGTACATGTATACTTGCTTTGTTATTAATTTTACATACAAACTTGATTTCACTAAGTATCAGAGAATAAACAGTAACTACTACACTATCAATCCTCCAGCTCCTTTGCATAGCAGTATCATCATCCTCTAGCTTAATCCTAGGCGACACGGAAACAAACACATAGGGGTGAGACTTTATAATTCTCGTCAGGCAACTCCCGATCCAATCATAATGTCATCGTCATCGCCCCAACCACTTGGTTTATTTAGAAAACTGAGTCATGCAATATATTCTAAAGGTTCATTTTAAGGTTCCAAATCATCCTTTAGAAGTGGGTAGCTTTTAACAATCAATCAGTACATATACATATATCTAGAAGCTCAAACATATAGTAAGTAAATCTACTTAAAGGATTTCATATGATATGGATGATGCATGTGTTGAATACAATAAAGTTATCTCAAAGTAATTTGGTTTTCCATATCATGGCCATAGAAAGCCAATTAGTGCATTTCTGTTTCATTGACATAGGAAACTTTAGTTATACCCAACGGATTTTTCAGTGGACAACTCCACAATAGATCCGTTTATCTACCAACAGGGTATTTATGGTCAATCACACAGCACACAAGGGGAATAATTGCTGTAAGACTAAGCTCATTCCTATGCGATCATCATGAACTCATTTTCCATTTCAGAATCCAGATCTATTCCTAGTCTGGATACATCTCCAAACTCAAAATAAATTTTGGGAAGTTAGCTCCTTCACTTCAACCATTCAATAAGTCTTATTTTGTCCATATGTACAGAACATGCAATTTAATTTATACATCCTTATAATGACATCATATACTTTCTCTTTTCTAAAGTGCATACATAGGCCAATATAGGCAATCATTACAATGAACTTCTCATTCTTTTCTCATCTTCAATCCTTAAAATCCATAGCATGCATTTACATGTCATAAGTCACATGGCCAAACACTTAATATCAAATACTCATGTCATACTAGAAGCCAAAGTACCATTACTTCTCAATTCAAAGCATTGTTCCATTCCCAGCACAATGGGCAGTTTTTCACCCATTGTGGCACAATATGTTTTGCTCATCAAACAATCAATTAGAGGTTATAAAAAATTCTCTAAGACACTTCAATGTGTCTAGGAGACCCTGTAAAAATTTCAAGACAATCAGAGCTCTATAGCTACCTCAGTAAAATGTATAAATTTAGTGGTCAAGGGCCACCAATTCCAACAGGAGCCAACCCAAAATTTTAACCCCAGCAAATGATTGAATTGATTCATAATAAAATTCACAGTGACACTTCAATATAATAGTAACTTCGTGTAAAAATTTCAAGAGTTAGTTCAATCATTTGCTATGGTAATAAATTTGGACAGTACTGCCTCAGTCTAAACAATCAGGACAGCATCTGCCTTATTTCGATTTCTGATTTTTTCAGATAGAATTTATTTTTAAACTAACACCCAAGAAAATTCAGGTAATTATTTTAAGATGTTTAATCCAACATATAATTTTTATAGCTCATGAAAACACCCAAAAATATTCCAGAAAATTCGTGAACCACTGCTGCCTACAGGACAATAGAAATTCCAGCAACCTAGTCCAAACTTATTTTGATAAAACCATTTTATGACACCATCCAAACCCACCACCAAAATTCACACATCAATATCAACATAATATCATCCAAAATAACCAGAAATTTCGGACATAACTCATCCCAAACAGATCAGAACAAATTTGACAAGAGAAGGCAAGAAAAACCCTACTTGTAATAACCTATTAGCTCCTTGGCTTCAAGATTAACCAAACTTGATTCCTTCTCCTCCAAAGCTCCCAATATAACTTCAAACCCCTCTGATATCAGTGAGTGTGAGGGAGAAAGGTAAGGATTGATGAGTGATTGAGATTTTGTTCGGTTAGATTTGTGTAGGGAATTGAGATAGAACAAGCTTAGTGAAGAACTTTTGATGATCCAACAACTCTAGCTTGGAGTTTTTGGGCTTGGAACTTCAAGAACAAGCTCTTGAGGACAAAAATGGTGGCTGCTCTTATTCTTCCCTTGTGACCACGAAATTGCTCTTATCTTGGAGGAGAAGTTGGTGACTAGGCTTGCTTTAATAATTGAAATGGAGATATTTAAGTTGGAAAATCATTCTATGTCATAAAGCAACAATGGATGGCTAAGGTTTAATCTAGATTCCAAGATTAAATCTTGGCCTTCCACATGTCCTTAGTAGGTGGACATAATCCATTGTGGTGATGGAAATACCTTCAGTGTTAAAAGCGTAAAATTCTCACGGAACGTAAGGCAAGGGATTAAATTCACGGATATACCGAAAATTAATTTTAAGTATAAAATTATCATTCACACCTATTTCTAACCTTATTCCATGTTTTCCTAATTTCAGCACCTCTGGGCCCAAAACCTAGGTTTTAAGCTTCCAGGACGGGCTGATAGAGCAGGCAAGGTTACTATTCAGGAGCAGGAACTTTTTTTTTTTTTTTGAGGGTGCAATTGGGCCGCCACATCATCTAAATATTAGATTTTTGAAATTAAGATTAATAAAGCTCAAATTAATTTTTAATTAATTTTTAAGTATTTAGGAGGAGAGGTAGCATAGTTAGGTGCTTATCTTTTGGGGGTTGTTTCATGTATTTGTTATCATGTTTTCTTATTTTATGTCTTTTATTCCTGCAACTCTCCCGCTGGTATGGGTAAAGCTTTATGTTCTGTTATATTGCTCTTTGTGATGTCTAAACTATATTATCTAATGTAATGAGAATGATGTTTATGATAGATGTGTTCTTTAATGCTTATGTTCTGGATGTTTTATTTGTTCTTCCACTTCACGTTGTTTATGCTCTCCCAGCGCAAAGGCTCGCACTTTGTTTTATATAAATCATTTCAAAAAAAAATTTACCTGTATTTTCCGCTAAGTTAATTTCTAAAAGAGGTTTTAAAGGAAGTAATGACTAATAATTAATCTCATGAATCCTCCATCGTATGGGTTAAATATTAGGGTGTTACAATATACATGCAACTTGATATAAACCATTTATATGTAATTACATATAATCTCTGATAAGCAAAAATTTAACTAGAATCCATAGTAATAACTTTGGTCAAGAAAATAGGAATTATTCTACTACATAAATATTACAGGCTGAATGGCCTAAATTAAGCCAATGGCTAATCTAATGGGCACCAACTAGGTCCCATAAATGTAATAACATGGGTTCTCCTTGCTATAAATAATTATAGTCCTCTAACAAGGACCACTTGGTACAAAGGTTCATAATCGATCACCTCCATCGTAAGACATCGTATCTTTATTCATGATTATGGCTTAAAACTTGATAGCAACAATTCCTGCATACAAAACTGGGATTCATGAAATTTCTTAGTGATCAAATAAATATTAAATCATACATACAATAAGTATGGTCCCATGAACTTTCTAGAATAATAATTTGTCATAATAACAACAAAACAATAATTTTCTAAAATTTCTATAATCCTTAGAGGCATATTTCTCGGCATAAATCATTACTAAAATTTCATATATACTAGGAGTGTAAAAAAAAATACTAGGGTGGGCATCCCTCCGCCTGGTTGACACCGTACTCACGTGTTCTACATGCAACAATACCAGGTTTTGCTATATGTATATAAGCAACAACGTGATACAATTACGATGCTTATTACTTATCTCCTTACTTAGATTCATAATATATGATGATAATAATAATAATAATTATTATTTATAATTCACATACCACTAAATTCCATACTCAAATATTACATATTTGAACTAGTCCCATATTGATTAGGGGAGAGGAACAAGCATGCCTTATCAGTATTGGATTCCTCCATATGCAACGTGTTTTCCCATTAGAGGGAAGAGCAAATCCTTCGGATGTTACCAGGTTAGGCCCAGAAAGTGGACAATATCTACATGCCGTTGATATGTTGAAGGGGATCTCATATGTAACACCCTAATAATTAACCCAATACACCTAGGCAGTATCTGATTAATTACTAGACTTTACTTTGCTCAGTTCCTTAATCATGCTTTGAAAATACTTAGTGAAATTACGAGCCATTTTTTTTTTTAAACATAATTGAAAACGTGAGCCGCGCTTAACGTGAATGATTTAGCAAAATTTAAAAGACACATAGGAATTTACAAACATCACATCATAATATATTGGCTCCATCATACAGCATCCATAATTACATATCATATAGATATTTTGCCTACCAACAGAATAAGACTAAGTGTAGGCAATCTAATAAAACATAAATAATATATGGATGGAAGGACATCCATTAATGGCACCTAGTAATAACACTCAGGGATAGGGATAGATACTGAAATATACAGAATGAAACTCAGGATTAGAGTTGGTACAGTAATGACAGCCTCAATGTGATTCACGACGCTTCCTTCCTTTCTGAAGACGAGATGGAAAGAAAAATAGAGGGAGTGAGAAACTTAAAAAGAATCTCAGTAGTACTCACCTCATGATGCATTGTGTCATCATCATCGTCCCAGGAACCTCGGGTTATTATGAAATAGTGAGCATGCTAAGATTGATTTATTAAGTTCGAAAATATACTTCCGAGGTCGTCGGTTTTAATCATGCGTCTTATAATGCATCATAAACTTAGCATGTCATGTTTATAATGAACTTTTCCTTTCATATATAATAACATAGTTATGCATAAAATCACATCATATTCCTCATCATCATTTCATAATACTATGCATAGCAGAATATCATATTTCTCATCATCATCTCATAAATACTATGCATAGCAAACATCATATTCACATAATGCATTTACTTAGTTTCTTAGGTGACTTAAAGTTACTTTCATCATCATTTTCCTGGGCCACCCTATACTCCACCCTTTTGGGAGTAATCTAGGTTATGAGCTCATACCTTGCTAGTCGTCACCAGCATATACTTATCCCTTTTGATAAGTAAAATTCCCTCTACCCTTTTGAGAGAACAGACTAGGGGGCAAGAATCACCTTTTCACCGCCTATAGTTTGATGGGTCCAAAGGATCATTTTCTCATATATTTTGAGTCACCTTTAAGTCTTTGCATGTTATATCATAATACAATTCTTCATTCATAATCATCATAACATTTTCTCATTTATAGTCTTATGCCGAAATAATATATACCAACTGTAATCATGCATCTGGAGATTCCAAGAAAGAGAGGTGGGTCACAATGGACACGCTTAAATACCAAATCTTTCCTTAGCCAGAATCTTTCCAAATTGCACTCTTACATAATACACTTTCTTCCAGGAATAGAATATGTCTTTATTTCATGCATAAGTTTTCATTGTTTGCAACAACAACTATAACATACAAACCAGGGAATCAATCAATGACACCAAATTCTTAATAAGCATCAAATCACATTTTAAGTACACATAAATTACTAGCTTCCCATAAAATTCTTACAAAGTTTTAAAACTCTTTTAGAACTAATTCCTTTTGTTAAACTTGAAAGAAGTCATAGGACTTTAGGCCTAAATTAACCATGGGACCGATTTATAACTTGAAAGAATGTTCATAATTAAATCTTTCACTTAAGATAAAAGGAGCAAGTCTTGAGCTTTAGAGATTTAGGTGACATCTTTGAATTATTACCATGCTATGCAACCTTATTTTAATCTTATCTTTATAAGGTGATAGCTTGGAATTATAAACATGATATGCAATTCCATTTCTTTATCTTTAAGATTTAAGGTGATAACTTGAAAATTAAACATGATGCAAGAACTTGTAATATAAACATGATGCAAGAAACTGGAGCGGCGGTACCGCAGGGACCATAGAGGGAGAAGAATCTTAGCAAGGAGCGGCGGTAGTCCGCATAGGACCGGTGAGGGGGATGAGAATTACATTTTTTTTTTAAGCTCCAATTCTCAAGACTTCTTAAAGAATAAATTCTTTAACTCCAATTATCTCATTTCTTTGCTTATGATTCATAAGCAAGTCTTTGAGCTCTAGGATTTTTAGGTGATGACATAAAATAAACATGCCATGCATTGACTCTTTAGCCATTATAAAATAAAGTGAGAGCATAAAATAAACATGAGATGCAACTTCTTTATTATCTTTAGAGATTAAGTGACAACTTGAAATTTAAACATGAAATGCAAGCTTGGAAATTTAAACATGAATATGCAAGTTCATTTATTCATTCTTGAGAATTTAGTGATGACATAGAAAGTAAACATGGTTATGCAAGGCATAAACTTAAACATGGATGCAAGTTCATTTTATTTCTTTACTAGAGCTCCTCCAAGACTTTAAGAAATATAAATTCAACCCAATATATCTTAGCAAGACAAAGTGAAAAATACATCTTTCAAGTTCTAAACTCAAGATCATAAAAACATCATAAAAATATTATTCTTTAAAGTTTTGCATCAAGTGGAACTTTCAAGCTTTAGAGGCCTAACTTGTGATGGATTCACAACCCACCCTCAAGGTCCTCATCATCAAGCCATCATCTTAGTCCCACCTAGGCCATATGGCTGAATTGTTCAAAGAAAAAGGAAGAAGAAAACCAAATGGAAAAACTAGAGAAAATCCATGAAATCATCATTTTGAACCAAGAACAACACTTAGCAAAGCATAGAAATAAACTTAAAAACAACTCCCTACCTAATCTGATTTGAAGGAAAGGAAGAGAACTTGGTTTCCTTGAGTGAAATGAAAGAAAATATTCTTGAAAACTTGAAGAAAATTCAGCCAAGAGGAGGAGGAAATGAAGAGCTTTTGTGCTCCTAAAACTAGAATTTGTGTAAGTTATGAACTAAGCATCTAAACTATCTTCAAGCATGCCTATTTATAGAGATTTTGCAGCTCATAAATGGACAAAGGAAGGAAAGAAATCTGACCAAAAATTAGAGAAAAAAATAAGGAAGAAAAATCATTTTGTTTGGTGGCTTAAAACATGGAATCATGTTTCCATGTTTTCATGATTCTTTGTTTTCATTCTTTGGATTTTTGTGTAATAATTTTCTGACTTATTACTCAATAATTTCGTGCATTACAGCCTTGTGGAAGAGGATTTTGTGTGTTCCATGTATTTTTTAGGTGTAGGCAAGGTATTCATGCAATTTAGAGAATTTACGGTTAAGGGTTTAAGTGAATTACTAAGCAATTTGGGTGTTTTAAGCAATTTTAGGTTCTAATCAATCTAAATAAATAATTTTGACTCTAGATTAGTAATTAGAATTTAATAAGCTTTAATTTGAGCCTAATATTGCTTAGGTTTCGTTAGACGAATCAAAAATCTCAAAATTTGTAAAACACAAAGACGGGGCAAAACGTCATTTTACTTAAAAATTGCAGAGACCACCCGAGCTTAACCAATGGTTAATCATGGCTTAAAAACACCTTTTAACACATTTTAGTGAGGTTCGGGCTCAAGTCGGCACGCAATTGGAGTTAAAACGCGGGTAAGGGCGTTTTGGTCATTGGCGTTGAGAGCTCAAAATTAGGATTTTTCCTCTATTAACACACATAACACAAACAATCCCTTATTAACATCAAAACATCCCCTTGAGGATGGGTGGGCCCCGATCCTCATTGAGTAAAATAACCTCAGGGGCATTTTGGTCATTTTACACGTACAAGAAAATTGGGGTTTGCAATACTTGCACGAATTGCTCCTAACTTCTCTTCTAACGTTATATTCCTTTATTAAGGATTGTTTGGTCTCAAATTTTATATAATATTTACCTACGTAATCGGTAATTCCTAATGATAGTAAAAATTAAGATAAAAATTGAGGCGTACATCATATACATCTTCTTCTCTTTCAGTGTCATTGGTACATTGAAGGATCTAATCTTCTTCCTTCAGTGCCTTTGACATCCCAAAGGGGTTCTCGTCTTACATGCCTTAAGCTCAAAGAGGGTCTTTAATTTCATGCGGTTTAAACATAGAAGGACTTATCCATGATTCATTTCCTTTATTTTCAACTCTCATACAGATCTATTCATAGTCAGGTTACTTTCCTAACTCGTGTTGAAGGGATCTCTTATTTCATATTTCATGCTCAGTGCTCCATGTCATATGGAAAAACATTACAATCATATTTGCATAGCATTACCGGATTAATTACATAATCGCCATGGATACCTATTTCTCTAATCACAATTCATAATTCTTATTCTATCTCTTTCATATAGAAGCGATGGTCATTAGCATCAAGGATACATATGCGTAACATCATCAAAACACTCACTTGGTATCTAGACATCGAGTCATAACGTTTTATCATAGATTTGAGCTAATTAGCATGTTGCACTACAAAAAAAAAAGTGCGAAAATCGATGAGTTTTTCGATGGGTACTAATTATACCTATGGGTTTCCTGACATAGTCAGCCATGATTTTTAGCCATCAATGGAATATCCTAAAGATTTACTATCCTGTTAAGTAATTTAAACTTCTAGACGGGTATTAAAAATAAAAACTAAGTCGGTATAATTAGATTAAAGGTGTAACGGATGGCATTCAGGTAAATATGCCCGATAGGTATTGATAATATTGATGGACTATTAAAAATAATAATAATTTTTTATTAATAATTACTTATGGGTTTACAGACAGTTGTGCTATTTTTAAATTATTTAATTTTAAACTATAATTAGTTATTAAAGGGTACACTGATCGGTAATATTTAATAAATTTTTTTTTGCTGATGCCATTGCAATTTTATAAACTATGGATCACATTTAATTATTTTTTATATAATAATTCAATTACTAATTAAAGTGATGTTAAGTGAAAAAATAATAAAATTATAGTAAAATTACGCGACTTTAAACAGCATCCATGTTGTCGTTCGCCTTTTTTATTAGTGTTAGTTCATGAAAATTAAGAGAGAATATGAGGAATTATTATCAATTCACCTTTTTTTATTTTTTTGAGAATTATTATAATTCGCCCTGAGCTATTACATATGGCAACTTTATCAAAATAAAAATCAAATTTAAAATACAACATAACATGTCCAAATATCAAACAAAGAAAGAGTAAACAAAATGAGTATTAATTTCACACACTCAAATAATGTATTTTCCAAAGTTATGTTAAATGTTTTCTTCAAATGTCATTAGGACTACTTCTTTTGATGGCACTCGGATTTAGTTGAAGGGAAATCGTGGAAAATGCTTAGAAACGTTCTTCATTCCTAGTTATGTGCAAATAAAATATGGTTAGTATACTTTATTGCAAAATAAGTTTAGATGAAATTAATTAAAGTTTACATATTCTTTGAAGCTTTTCACTTTGTAAGGATTCTGGTTAACTCTTTATACATGTCGTCATCGATAAATTGTTGTGTTTTGAAAATTAGGAAAAATAAATTACGTATTAGAAATAATAAATGAATTAGAAACAATGAACGAAATACATAGAATTTACATGCTAACATGGTAGATGCGATCAAATAAACTATTAAGCACGGGAATACAATATACAGAATTTTTGATCGCTACTCACCTGTTCAAACAAATGTATTTTGGTTAATATTATCATATTATATTATCATAATTATTATAACTAAATTTTGAGATAAATAATAAATAAAAAAATAGTTACCTAGAATCACGAACATCACAACCATGTGGAGATAAAGTTACATCTCTTTGTCTTTCCTAAATAAGGTGAACCATAATAAAAGTTAGTATTGATTTGGCAAACAGATAATTATACAACGCACTTTCATATAAGCACTCATACACATAGAAATACATGTATCAAACGCATTAAGGCACATAATTGCATTCCTGCTCGATATTTGGGATAATAATTCTTTTTTTTAATCTTGTTCCCAAAAATTGATTTTATATTCTCTAATTCTGGCTCCTCAATAGAAAGAAGTAAATTTGTAATCGATGAACATCCTACTCCAAATTTTAAGAAGTGACCAAAATAAAGTAATGACTTAATTGAAAAAATGAACTTAATTATATTATCATTTAATTTAACATTGTTGTCAATACCATTGAAGCAGCAAGAGATTAGTCATCTTTTTCAAGTCTTCCAAAGCTCTTTTCAAAATCTCCCTCACGCAAATAACAAGTAAAGTTATTTGTTTAAATAAAAAAATTTCTAAAAATATAAAACAACAAATTAGTACTTACTTGTTTGGCAAAGTACATGTCTAAATTCTTTTTTCTCAACTCCTAACATATCTGGAAAAGTTCCTCAAATTTTGATTTCTTTTTCATATATACACAATTTTCAAGTTATAATTGATTTAAAAATTAAAAAAAAAAGAAGAGTTGATTACATTAATAAAATAAATAAATAAGATGTGAAAATGTGAGGGTGTAAGATGATTATTACCTAAGGATAGAATAACAAAACTTCTTTGAACAACATCACATGAATTTTCCATTTTCCACTTCAAGTTTCCTTCCCAATTAGTATTTTTGTGCACATTAGAAACACCTTCTGGATAGAGCAACATACAATTGTCCATGGCTAAAAACATGTTTTGGTAGATAAATCCCAACATTAGAATGGTTATGCCTGCTGCCGTGTTAATTGTACGTGCATAACTCAATTTAACGAGAATTGCTTTCTAATAAGACACAAAAGGTAGTCCTCTCACTCTTCTATCTTTGTGTTTTATCCTAGGTAGAAAAGCTCTTTGTCTAGAGTAGTGACCTATTAAAATTTCTACATCCAACATGTTTAAAAAGTTCCACGACATAGTAACCTATACATTACATAAACTGGCTTTTGGGTCTATATTTCGCAACAACATAGAGGTGCTCCATTTTTTACTTTGAGGATATGTGGTGGCAAACCACCTTCAGGGAAATGAAGCTCAGGTATTCTTGTTGATATAAATTATTTTGTATCACCTTCAACCTCATCAAATGA
>JAMLFY010000855.1:0-22161 GCA_030441495.1 Dalbergia oliveri
GACGGGGAAAGCAAAAGGGCGTCCACGTATGCAAAAACGCACCTCGCAATGACCCTTGAAGTGGTAGGACTGATGCTCGGGGTCATAGTGCACCTCCCATGTAGGCGGGTCAATGAAAATCACGAGACGCCATCGATGTCTAAAGGTAACGGAAAGAAAAGAGAGAGGGGTGAGAATCTTGCTAAAGAATCTCAGTAGGGAAATCCTCTATCCTAGTGTCATCGTTACGTCCCAGGAACCTTGGGTTTATTATGAAAAGGTTAAGCATGCATAAGTTCATTATGAGGTTTTCACAAAGGTATTTATCCAAGGTCCATGTCTTTTATAATGATTCTTAATACATGTATGCAACATAATAGTTCATGGATGCATGGCAGCACTTTAGGTAAATCAAACAATAATTAAACAACATATAAGTGGCATGCAACATCTTTCCTTTTCTCATACTTGTGACACCAATAATATAGTAACCGCACCCCTTAAACTAGGCTATGAGCTCATACCTTAACTAGTCGTCACTAGTTCTTACTTATCCTCTTGATAAGCGAATCATAAACATAATCATCATAATCCCGACTCCTGAGTACGGGTAGGGGCCTAAGGATCACCCATCATGGGACTTTTTCCTTCTTCGAAACGCATCGACTTTAAGCCGCGACTTTGTCCGCTTTGGCTGAATGTCTATGCCCTCACGGTTTCCTTCTCCTCACCGAGAGGAAAGTACGTCTCGGTGTGTCACCTTAAACATCATATACTTTCATTCTTCGAAACGCATAAACTGGTTAAGACCGCGACTTTGCTCCGCTTCGGTATGGCTCGACGTCCATACCCCCCGGGTTTACTTTCTCCTCAGAGGAGAAATGCGTCTCGGCATATAACTTTAAACTTCATATTTCTCAAAAACTTTCTTTTTGTCCCTCAAATTTGACGGAAATTCGGCAGCATGACGCTATCTCGAATTTCCTCAAATTTGAGTCATGCCACATAATTTCAATCACATGCATCATTTTCATGGAACTTTCTCATTAATAACTTTCTAGTTCACATGAGCATATTTCTCAATTTCATTCATACATTTGAAACATTATGCATCTCAAACACAACATTTCATCATATCACCATATCAATTATCACATAAAGTTTCATGCTCAAGGAACTTAACATAATCACATCATCATAAATGTCACGAGGTTCATCATCATATATGCTCACTCGCCTCCTATCTCATAGTATCTTATGCTGTGACCCTTACGGGTCTTAAACTCATATTTCGGTCATTCTAATCCTCACTAAGGATTTTTATAACACCTAAGGGATCATTACTTAAATTCTCTCTAAGTTTTAGGCACACTTAAAATTCCAAACAGCATTATGCAGTTTGGGCAGGAAAAATATCATATACTTACGGGCTCTAGAATCTCCGTTTTGACCCTTTTTAAGATCCGTCTTCGCCTAAGGCTTCATAATCAATCCCTAAACCAATTATGAGGGATTCCTAGGCATGTTTACTAAGTTATAATTCACTTTTCCTCAATTTAGCTTTGCTGGACAGAATCACATTTTGCCATGTCTAAGTGTGCTAGAATTCCTATTTTAAGTCCTTATCATCACCTTAAGCTTAGTAATTAATACCTAATCATTTATGAAAGGTTTTTATGCATATCCTACTGATTATGAACCATTTACACTTGAATTAATTATGCTGGAACAGAATTGCATTTTTGTGCATTAAGGTGTTCTAGAATTCTCATTTTAAGTCCTTTTAAGTTACTTATTCTTTTCTAACTTCTCTAAATCGATCCTTGCTTCACTCAAACATAATTTTACACATTTTAACACCTTAGAACAGTTTGTACAGGAGCCAATCATGAAGGGCAGAACCAAAATCATAACCCATAAAATCACATAATCTCATGATTTAAAATGCATATAAGTTGCTAGTTTTCTCTTGGAATAATTTTAGGAACTCAAAACTCTTTTAGAAACCAATTTATCTCATTAAAATCATTAAATACAAGTAAGTCAGTAGCTAAATTAATTTTCTCATAAAATAGATTTAAAACATATAATCTTATTCATAATGTTCCTTAGGTACTCCTAAGCTTAGAAAAATTTCAAGACATAGACTATGGGCACTTATGATTAGATGAACTCACACCAAGCCCATCATCATCACCACAAGGCCGAAATGGCTTCTTGAAAAACCAACGTTTTCTTAAAACTTTACATTGGATACTTGGGCAAGTCTTTGAGCTCTAGACCATTTAGGTGGTGACATAAATTTAAACATGCTATGCAACTCATTTTACTCTTCTTTAGAAAATAAAGTGAGAGCATAAAATAAATATGAGGTGCACTCATTATTATCTTTAGAGTTTAAGTGATGGCGTAAAATATAAACATGATAGACAAGAAAGTAAACATGAAATGCAATGTTCAATTCTTTATTTTAGTGCTCTAGGCCTCTTGGGTGTTTACCCCAAATCAACAATCAACTTTAAGGTTGAAATAGATAGGCTTTGAGATTTATTAAGTGATAATGCACATTCTTGTTTTAATCTTTAAGTTGCTTAGTGATAGCTTGAAAATAAACATGCTATGCAAAGTATAAAAGTAAACATGAATGCAACTCCTTTTTAATCTTAACTAGAGCTCTTACAAGACTTTAAAGGAACATAAAAACCTCAACCCATTATGTATCATAAAGTGAGCTTTAGAGTTCTTAGCATCAAGACACCAAGGAAGTCTTATGTTCTTCGAACACCATCATCAAGCTCAAGGAAACGATTTTTTTTCAAGAGACAACCTTTCAAATAAACATAAAAGGGCTACCTTAACATTTTTAGCAAACTTTGTTCAAGAGAGGAAAGGAAAAACTGAAACCATTGAAAAAAGAAATAAAAACCAAAGCTTGAACAAGGCAAAAAGGAAAAATCGAAACCTTAGAGGAATGAAGGCCAAAACTTTGAACTAGGAAAAACCAAAGAAGAAACGAATCATAAAGGAAAGGAAATGAAAAACTAAAACTTTGAACTTGCAAAGAAAAGGAAAAACCGAGTTTGTATATGGTCCAGACCAAGATCCAAGCTTTAGAGGTTTGTCTCATGGCAAACACCAAACTATCTCCATGAGACCTCATCATCAAGCTAAAGATTGGTTTGTAAAATGGCCTCATGGCCGAAAATACAAAGGGGAAGAAAAGAGTTTGAAACCAAGAGAAAACTAGAAACTTTTCTCAAAGAAAGTAAAGAAAACTTGAAAGAAAACCCCTACCAAATGAAACCTTGAAAGAGATGAAAGAAAGCTTGATTCTTTGAAGGAAATGAGAAGACAAAATCTTCTCTTTGTTGGGGATATAGGTTCGGCCAGAGGAAAAACCAAGGGAAAGGACTTTTCCTTGAGGAAACAAGCTTAGAAATGGAAAGATTGAGTGTTTGAGAGGTGGTTTGAGGTGAGGGGGTGGTGGTTCAAGGTGGTTTATGGTGGTTTGTGGTGGTGGAAAGCTTTCTTTGAGGGAGGAGGAAAAAGAACTTAGAAGGAGAGAAAATGAAAGAAAACAAGAGAAATTGCAAGAATGCACAACTTAGCAAATGATCTAAAAAAAATGGCCAAGCTTTCCAATGTGTGTTATTTATAAAGAATGAAATGTTGTGGTTAATTTGGGGGAGGGCTGGCGAAATTCATTGGCCTTGGAGGGAAGGAAAATATCTTCCAAAGCTTGTCTTGGAAGCTTGGTTAAAGTGCCAGCTTAGGTGTAGTCAAATCCTAGCTTTTGCATAGCCTTTTTGGATGAAATTTGAACTCAAAATTTGTGGCTTTTGGGGGGAAATTCTAACTAGATTAAAAATTTTAAAATAATTCTTTTGGTCAAAAAGGTGGTAGACAAATTTCCTTGATCTAAGGAAATTGGAGAAGAAAAACTATTCATTACTTTTTGATTAGATATCTTGAATTAAAGAATGTAATTAAAACTTGACTAAGCAATTTTAGTTTCTAATCAACCTTAATAAATCATTTTGACTCTAGATTAATTATCAGAAATAAATTAATCTTCGATTGAGCCTAATATTGCTTAGGTTCAACTAATTGCTTCATTAGCGCACTGTACACTGTTCAGGGTAAAACGGTAATTTGCACTAAACTGCTCGGGACCTCAGGCAAGGCCAAACATCAAATATTACTCTAAAACATCATTCTAAACTTCCTGGCAAAATTCCGGCTAACGGCACCTTTTCAGTGTAGAGCACACGGGTATGTTGGTCATTTTGAGCCGGAAGTTTAGAAAATGAGATTTTCACCTGGATATCAAACATAACAGGTACAACCCCCTTCAAACATTGAGTTGATCCATTCGAGGATGGCCGGTGAGCTGCCTCGAATTCGGGTAGAAATGGCCTCAGGGGCATTTTGGTCATTTGCACTCAATACAGGAAATCGGGGTATTACACAAATAATTAACCTGACACGCCTAGGACGTATTCTAGTTAATTATTAGACATTACTTTCTTGCTTCAAGTTCTTTAACCATATTTTGAAAATACTTATTGAAATTATGAGCCAAATTTTTCTTTTTTGAAACATAACAAAATCGTCAGGCGCGTAACGTAAACGATAAATAAGATAAAGCGGAAAATAACATAAAGAAAACACATCTATCTCATCGGCTCCATCATATGAACATCCAAAGCATACCATACATAGATAGATAATATTCTCACCCAAAGGTGAGTTAAGTTCATACATCCGTCATAATACATCAAAAGGAAAATACATAAGGAAACATATGCACCTACAAAGAATAACCTCAAAAGCCAAAGAAGGCTATCTTAAAACTAGGGTGCGTAAACACATTCAGATCCACAGAAACTCTCTATGGCATGACCCTGGAAATAAGGAACAAACCCGATCCGACTGGCGAATTCCATCAAGAGGGGGCACACAATGCTCCATGGTCGGGGCGCATGGATGGGCCTGGCCAACCTCGAGTCGACAACGCCTCCTCACTCCCCGCTCTCATGCGGGAGTGTGGCAGAGCTTTCTGAGTACATATGAGTAGGTGGATCTTCCGACGGTCGGTCTCGGAATGCCTCGAATCGGGGGACATAGTTGGGGTAGTCACGACGGCGGATGCGGAGGAATATGTGCGTAAGATCCTCTCGTCATGTGTACGTGCGCGCTCAAAGACCATGTCGTCACCGAACGGGGATGTCGGAGAAAAATGATAACTAGAAACGGGGTATGCAAACGGACGTCCTAAGAAGACAAAAACTCGAACCGCGCATCGTCCTTCAAAGTGGTAAGAGCGGTGCTCCGGGTCGTAGTGTATCTCCCATGTGGGGGTATCAACGGGGATGAACGTCGCCATCGGTATTTGAAGACAATGACGGAAGGAAGGAAAGGGAGTGAGAATCTTGCTAAAGAATTCTCAGTAGGGCAACTCCTACTATAGTGTCATCATCAAAGTCTCCAGGAACCTGGGATCATTAGGAAATTGTGAGCATGCTAAGTTTCATTTGTTAAGTTCGAAAATATATTTTCCAGAGATCCAATCCATTTTAATCATGCATCTTACAATGCATTGGCCTATCATGCCCTAATAACTTCCATCTATCGTATATCTCATCATCACATCATAAAGGCTATGTATATAAAAACATCATATATCTCATCATCACATTATAAAGGCTATGCATAGAACATCATCATATACCTCATCATCACATCATAAAGGCTATGCATAGTACATCATCATATTCCTCATCCTCACATCATAAATGCTGTGCATATAAAAACATCATATCTCTCGTCATTCACATTATGAATGTTATGCATAAACATGGTGCACATATTTCATTACTTTAGTGCCTTAGGTGACTTAGATCTCGTCATCATCATTATTTTCCTTGGGGGCCACCCTATACTCCACCCTTTGGGAGTAATCTAGGTTATGAGCTCATACCTTGCTAGTCGTCACCGCACATACTTATCCCTTTTGATAAGTAAAAATTTCGTCTCTACCCTTTTGAGAGAACGGACTAGGGGGCAAGAATCACCTTTCACCGCCTATAGTTTGACGGGTCCAAAGGATCATTTCTCAGGATCACCTTTTCACCACCTATAGTCTGATGGGTCCAAAGGGTCATTTCCTCATATATTTTAAGTCACCTTTAAGTCTTTGCATGTTATATCATAATACAATTCACAATTCACAATCATTTATAACATTTTCTCGTTTATAGTTTTTTCTGGAATAATATATATACCAACTAATCATGCATCTGAGATTCCAGGAAAGAGAGGTGGGTCACAAGTGGACACGCTTAAATACCAAGTCTTTCCTAGCCAGAACCTTTCAAATTATATTTTTGTAATATACTTTCTTCCAAGCAACAAGGGTAAATTTTTAAATAACAAAGAATATTTTATTATTTCATGCATAAACATTCTCATTGTTTGCAACAGCAACTATAACATGCAATCCATGAAATCATTCAATAAAGATCAAGTACTCAATAAGCATTACTCATCACATAAACTTGTCATTCCAAAGTATTAAAAGACATCATCTTGAATCCTCACCGAAAGGTTTCTTTAAACAACCAAAACTCTAAAATGGGTAACCTCAATTATCAACTTACTTTCTCATGCATCTAAGGGATTCATTATCATTGTTCTCTTAATTATAAGTCTCTAGAACATTATTAAACCTCATGGGGCAGCATAGGCAGTAAGTTATGTTCGGGTCATTACGGGTGTTAGAAGTTGCGTTTTAACCCTTTCTCGTTACCGGCTTCCCCTATGATGCTAACATTAATTACTAAACCAATTATGAATCATTCTCATTCATCTAATCATAATAAAACCTGATTCTTACAACCTCTAAGGGTTCTGGACAGATTGTATAATTCTTGCTCTCTAAAGTTCTAGAAATCTTACTTTTACGGTTTACTAGTTGCTAGATTCATAATTAGTGTTCGGATAAATCCTACACGAATTATTGCCAAGTTTTTCATGATCAATCAATCCTAAACTGAATTATATCATACTAAAACAGTTTTGGCATTGGCGAAACTTAAGGGATCAAAGATTAGCTAAATTCTAGCTTTACGGTTTTTCTCCAAAGCTAGTTTCATCTCTAACTCGCATAGAATCATTCCCTCATCAATAAATATAAATACCTCAACTTCAAACATATCAAATCATCATCATACAGTGGTAATAAACTCAGATCAATAGCCGAATCATGAACCTTACATAATTGGTTAAAGTTGCATTTCAATTACACACATGTTGCTAGTTGCCCGAAGAATCAAGGTAAAACAAGACTCTTTTGAAATGCTTTTCCTTTGTTAAACTTGGAATGATCTTTGAGGTTAAATCAGTAGCTATTTGAAACCATTCTTAAAAACACTTTAAATTCATAGAGTCACCCTCAAAGTGTTCTTGAGTCTTTCTTTGTTTAAGGAAATCTTAAGACATGACTTGTTGGTCCTTGTGACTGAATGAGACTTAGACAAACCTATCATCATCACATGGCCGAAATATGCATTCTTAGAATGCTACCATTATCCAACTTTGCTTGTGATACTTGGGCAAGTCTTTGAGCTCTAGGATTCTTAGGTAATAACATAATAATAAACATGCCATGCACTTAGTTTTACATCTTTGTTATAAAATAAAGTGAGAGCATAAAATAAATATGAGATGCAACCTCTTATTATCTTCAAAGATTAAGTGACAACTTGTAATATAGATATGGAATGCAAGCTTGGATATTTAAACATGAGGATGCAAGTTCATTTATTCATTCTTGAGAACTTAGTGATGACATTGGAAGTAAACATGATATGCAAGGCATAAACTTACACATGGATGCAAGTCCATTTTTATTTTCTTTACTAGAGCTCCTTCAAGACTTTAAAGGAATATAGATTCAACCCAATACCTATCTTAGCAAAACAAAGTGAGCTTTAGAGTTCTTTGTGCCAAGGTTTCAAGAGACCTTATGGCTTGAACTTCATCATCAAGCTCAAGGAAATGGATTAGGAGATGAACACCAACACTTTTTGAAACCAATCATAAAACCTTTTTAATATATACTTTTAAAAATGAAAACTGAAATCATTGAGGGAAGAACATAAGAACCGAAATCTTGAGCAAGGAGGACATAAAGAAACCAAAACTTGTTTCGTTTAAAATCAAACCTTTGAGCTTTAGAGGTTTAACTCATGATGGATTTACAACCAACACTTAAAATCCTCATCATCAAGCCATCATTCCATCATTATCTAGGCCATAATGCCGAATACACAAAGAGAAAAGGAAAAAGGAAGAACCGAAATGAAAAGCTTGAAAACAAGTGAAACCTTCAAGTTTTAGAGGTCTAACATGTGATGGCTTTGCAACCAACACTCAAGAACCTCATCATCAAACCTTGATCTCACCATTATGTAGGCCATAAGGCCGAAATGCTTAAAGAAAAAGCAAGAAGAAAACGAAATGAAAAGTGCAATAGAAAGGTTCATCCATTCAACATTTTGAGCTAAGAATACAACTCATTAAAGCATAGAAATGAGTTTAGAAACAACACCCTACCTAGTTTGGTTTGAAGAAGAGGAAGAAAGTTGGTTTCTTTGAATGAAATGAGAGAAAATCTTCTTGAAACTTTGAGGTAGAGTTTCGGCCAAGGAGGAGGAAATGAGAAGTTCTTTGAGCTTAGGAAAACTTCAAGTGTGTAAATGTGTGTGAGGGTTTTCCAAACATGCTTATTTATAGAGGAAATGAGGCTCATGGATGGGCAAGAGGAGGAGGAGTGGCTACGGTTTTCAAGGGGAGACAAGGAAGGAAAAATCATTTTCTTGGTTGGTGGGTTCAAGGTAAGTGTAGGAATTTGTGGAAGTATGTTTTGTTGTGTTTTCTATGCATGGAGTCTTGTGTAAAAATTTGAATAAATGGGATAATGGGGGACAAAGAAGCATTCAGCCACCATATTTTAAGGAGGTGGGATTGTGTCATCCAATGTGTTGTATAGGTGTAGGTAGGGTATCTTTGAATTAGAATTTGCAAGTAAGAGCTTAAGTGAAATAATAGGCGATTTGGGTATTTTTAAGCAATTTTAGGTTCTAACCAATCTTAATAAATTATTTTGACTCTAGATTAGTAATTAAAATTTACTAATCTTTAATTAGAGCCTAACATTGCTTAGGTTTTGTTAAACTCGAAAACTCAAAATGCACAATGTCGGGCAAAACGGTAATTTTTCTTAAAAACCGTGGGGCCACCGGGCTTAATCAATTGTAACATTATTGAAAACATCTTTTAAAACCTCTTAGTGAGGTTCGGCTTAGTCGGCACGCAAATCGAGTTAAAACGGCCACATGGGCGTTTTGGTCATTCGCCGTGAAACTCAAAATTGAGATTCTTCTCCTCTATTAACACACATAACACAAACAATCCCCTATTATCCTCAGAACATTCCCTTGAGGATGGGAGGCCCACGATCCTCATTTTTTGAATAAAATAACCTCAAGGGCATTTTGGTCATTACACACGGGGAAAAATCGGGCGTACACACTCAAACAGTCATAGTTTGTAACCAAGATTCTCTTCAGCTGGAAGATAGGTTTTGCCATACCAATTGTGTGCATGTTGTGCTCAATCATCTTGTTCTTTGTGGGGACAAGGTTGTACGTGCATGGGGTGTGTATTTTTTGTGCAATTTTGTTGTTCACCTAACATTTCTCTTTGGTATTGCACAAGTTCTAGTGGTTGCCTCCAGGAAAAGGAAAGTCAAGCACCCAAGTGAGAAGGGTATATGGGATTCTCTATGATCCATCACTATTAGGATTTTCTAAGCATAGGACATCTCATCTTAGTGCTCTTTTTGGGATTTTCCCATTTAGGCATAGGTTTGAGGTATAAAGCCATGTAGCATACCATTAAGTGTTGATCAATTTGATCCTACTACAAAATAAGGAAGGAAAGAGTTCAATAGTTTCTTCAATTGGTTCTACAAAACATTTTCATGGTGATGCGGCTTACTCAAAGTGATTGTCTATATGCAAGATTCTATTAGCTGGAAGATAAGTTTTGCCATACCAACTATGTGCATGGTGTGCTCAATCATCGTGTTCTTTTTGGGGACAAGGTTGTACGTGCATATAGTGTGCATTTGTTGTGCAATTTTGTTGTTCACTTAACATTACTCTTTCTGGTATTGCACAAGCTCTAGTGGTTGCTTTTGGGGAAAAGGAAAGTCAAGTTCCTAAGTGAGAAGTAGGTAGATGGGATTTTCTATGATCCACTATTGACTGGATTTTCAAAGCCTAGCACATCTCAACTTGGTGTTGTGCTTTTGGGACTTACCCATGTAGGCATAGGCTCTGCGTATAAGGCCATGTAGCATACTATTTGGTGTTGACCAATTTGATCCTACTATAGATAAAGGAAGGAAATGGTTCAGTAGCTTCTTTAATTGGTTCAACACAACATTTTCAGTGGTGATGCTGCTCACTCAAACAATGGTTGTCTGTATACTAGATTCTATTAGCTGGAAGATAAGTTTTGCCATAACTACTATGTGCATGGTGTGCCCAATCATCGTGTTCTTTGTGGGGACAAGGTTGTACGTATGTGTGGTGTGCATTTATTGTGCAATTTTGTTGTTCACTTAACATTACTCTTTTTGGTATTGTACAAGTTCTAGTGGCTGCCTCAGGAAAAGGAAAGTCAAGCTTCCAAGTGAGAAGGTAGATAGGATTTTCTATGATCCATCACTATTAGGATTTTCTAAGCATAGGACATCTCATCTTAGTGCTCTACTTTTGGGATTTTCCCATTTAGGCATAGGCTCTGCTGGTATAAAGCCATGTAGCATACCATTCAGTGTTGATCAATTTGATCCTACTACAAAATAAGGAAGGAAAGAGTTCAATAGTTTCTTCAATTGGTTCTACAAAACATTTTCACTAGTGATGCGGCTTACTCAACGGTTGTTCTGTATGCAAGATTCTATTAGCTGGAAGATAAGTTTTGCCATACCAACTATGTGCATGGTGTGCTCAATCATCGTGTTCTTTTTGGGGACAAGGTTGTACGTGCATATGGTGTGCATTTGTTGTGCAATTTTGTTGTTCACTTAACATTACTCTTTCTGGTATTGCACAAGCTCTAGTGGCTGCTTATGGGGAAAAGGAAAGTCAAGTTCCTAAGTGAGAAGTAGGTAGATGGGATTTTCTATGATCCACTATTGACTGGATTTTCAAAGCCTAGCACATCTCAACTTGGTGTTGTGCTTTTGGGACTTACCCATTTAGGCATAGGCTCTGCTAGTATAAGGCCATGTAGCATACTATTTGGTGTTGACCAATTTGATCCTACTCCAGATAAAGGAAGGAAATGGTTCAGTAGCTTCTTTAATTGGTTCAACACAACATTTTCATGGTGATGCTGCTCACTCAACAGTCATTGTTTGTATCCAAGATTCTGTTAGCTGGAAGATAGGTTTTGCCATACCAACTGTGTGCATGTTGTGCCCAATCATCTTGTTCTTTGTGGGGACAAGGTTGTACGTGCATGTGGTGTGCATTTATTGTGCAATTTTTTTTTCACCTAACATTACTCTTTTTGGTATTGCACAAGTTCTAGTGGTTGCCTACAGAAAAGGAAGGTCAAGCTCCTAAGTAGAAGGTAGGTAATGGGATTTCTATGATCCATCATGATTAGGATTTTCTAAGCATAGGACATCTCATCTTAGTGCTCTACTTTGGGGTTTTCCCATTTAGGCATAGGCTCTACTGTATAAAGCCATGTAGCATACCATTCAGTGTTGATCAATTTGATCCTACTACAAAATAAGGAAGGAAAGAGTTCAATAGTTTCTTCAATTGGTTCTACAAAACATTTTCTGGTGATGCGGCTTACTCAAACAATGGTTGTCTATGCAAGATTCTATTAGCTGGAAGATAAGTTTTGCCATACCAACTATGTGCATGGTGTGCTCAATCATCTTGTTCTTTTTGGGGACAAGGTTGTACGTGCATATAGTGTGCATTTGTTGTGCAATTTTGTTGTTCACTTAACATTACTCTTTGGTATTGCACAAGCTCTAGTGGCTGCTTATGGGGAAAAGGAAAGTCAAGTTCCTAAGTGAGAAGTAGGTAGATGGGATTTTCTATGATCCACTATTGACTGGATTTTTAAAGCCTAGCACATCTCAACTTGGTGTTGTGCTTTTGGGACTTACCTATTTAGGCATAGGCTCTGCTAGTATAAGGCCATGTAGCATACTATTTGGTGTTGACCAATTTGATCCTACTCCAGATAAAGGAAGGAAATGGTTCAGTAGCTTCTTTAATTGGTTCAACACAACATTTTCATGGTGATCCTGCTCACTCAACAGTCATTGTTTGTATGCAAGATTCTCAGCTGGAAGATAGGTTTTGCCATACCATGTGTGCATGTTGTCCCCAATCATCTTGTTCTTTGTGGGGACAAGGTTGTACGTGCATGCCATGTGCATTTATTGTGAAATTTTGTTGTTCACTTAACATTACTCTTTTTGGTATTGTACAAGTTCTAGTGGTGCCTACAGAAAAGGAAAGTCAAGCTTCCAATTGAGAAGCGGTAGATGGGATTTTCTATGATCCATCACTATTAGGATTTTCTAAGCATAGGACATCTCATCTTAGTGCTCTACTTTGGGATTTTGCCATTTAGGCATAGGCTCTGCTGGTATAAAGCCATGTAGCATACCATTCATGTTGATCAATTTGATCCTACTACAAAATAAGGAAGGAAAAAGTTCAATAGTTTCTTCAATTGGTTCTACAAAACATTTTCACTTGTGATGCGGCTTACTCAACGTGGTTGCTATGCAAGATTCTATTAGCTGGAAGATAAGTTTTGTCATACCAACTATGTGCATGGTCTTAATCATCGTGTTCTTCTTGGGGACAAGGTTGTACGTGCATATAGTGTGCATTTGTTGTGCAATTTTGTTGTTCACTTAACATTACTCTTTCTTATTGCACAAGCTCTAGTGGCTGCTTATGGGAAAAGGAAAGTCAAGTTCCTAAGTGAGAAGTAGGTAGATGGGATTTTCTATGATCCACTATGAACTGGATTTTCAAAGCCTAGCACATCTCAACTTGGGGTTGTGCTTTTGGGACTTACCCATTTAGGCATAGGCTCTGGTAGTATAAGGCCATGTAGCATACTATTTGGTGTTGACCAATTTGATCCTACTCCAGATAAAGGAAGGAAATGGTTCAGTAGCTTTTTTAATTGGTTCAACACAACATTTTCATGGTGATCCTCTCACTCAACAGTGGTTGTTTGTATGCAAGATTCTATTAGCTGGAAGATAAGTTTTTCCATACCAACTATGTGCATGGTGTGCTCAATCATCGTGTTCTTTTTGGGGACAAGGTTTTATGTGTGTGTGGTTTGCATTTGTTGTGCAATTTTGTTGTTCACTTAACATTACTCTTTTTGGTATTGCACAAGCTCTAGTGGCTGCCTATGGGGAATGGTAAAGTCAAGTTCCTAAGTGAGAAGTAGGTAGATGGGATTTTCTATGATCAGCTATTGACTGGAATTTCGAAGCCTAGCACATCTCAACTTGGTGTTTTGCTTTTGGGACTTACCTATCTAGGCATAGGCTCTGCTAGTATAAGGCCATGTAGCATACTATTTGGTGTTGAACAATTTGATCCTACTCCAGATAAAGGAAGGAAATGGTTCAGTAGCTTCTTTAATTGGTTCAACACAACATTTTCATGGTGATGCCTGCTCACTGAACGGTCATTGTTTGTATGCAAGATTCTATTAGCTGGAAGATAGGTTTTGCCATACTCATGTGTGCATGTTGTGTAACACCCTAGTAATTAACCAAATACACCTAGGTTGAATTGGATTAATGACTAGACTTTACTCTTTACTTTGGTTCTTTCAACGTATTTTGAAAATACTTAGTGAAATTACGAGCCATTTTTTTTAACATAATTGAAATCGTGACCGCGCATAACATAAACGATTAAGCGGTAGTAAAATAAGACATTTAAGAATCTAAATATATCGTATTGGCTCCATCACATAACATCCATAATGCACATCACAACATATATACAATAACCTCACTCAAAAGGTGAGTTAAGTTCATACATCATATCTTACATATTCACACCATAGGAAACTATTTATAAGGAAATTCATGCCCTCAACTAGATGACCTTAAAAGCTGAGGAAGGCTACTCTAAAGCTGGGATGTATAACACTCTTAAGACTACTTAAAAACTCTCTAGGGCTCCTGTCTTGGAAACGGGGAAGAAACCCGATCGCTGACGAGCTTCCTCGGAAGGGGCACATGAGATGCACAGCTGGTCGCATAGACGATCTTCTTGCTAACCTCGGCTGAACAACGTTTCCTCACTACCCTCTTACATGTGGGAGAGTAGGAGCGAGCTCTCAAGAATAAGCATGAGTAGGAGGGTCCTCTGAAGGATCGGTTTCAGAATATCTCATTCGTGGATTATACTCTGGAAAACCATGGACGGCGGATGATGCGGGATAAGAACGTAACATTCTTTCATCAAGTGGACATGCATGTTCGAAATCCATTTCATCGCCATAGGGAGAAGTAGGAGAAAAACGATAACTGGGCAGGATGTGCAAATGGACGACCTACGTAAATAAAAACATGACTGAGCACCTTCCTTCAAAGTGATACGAATGATGCACGGATCATAGTGGAATTCCCAAGTAGGTGTCAACGACGGACGAATGTCGCCATCTGAATCTGAAGACAATGACGGAAATAAAGGAAAGGGAGTGAGAATCTTATAAAGAATTCTGGTAGGTATACTCCTTCTACGGTGTCATCATCAAAGTCTCCAGGAATCTCGGGGTTATTATAAAATAGTGAACATACGAAGATTAAATTTTAAGTTCAGAAAATACTTTTACCGAATTCGCCAATTTTAATTATGCGTCTTATAATGCATCATAATCTTAACATGTCATATTTATAATGAACTTTTCTTTTATCATTACATCATATTCCTCATCATCATCATTAATATAACATGCATAGAAGAACATCATATTTCTCATCATCAACTCATTTATGTTATGCACAGAAGAATATCATAATAGCTACACATGGACATGGTGCACATAATTTATTTCTTTAGTACCTTAGGTGACTTTAAAATCTTATCATCCTCATTATTTTCCTTGGGCCACCCTATACTCCACCCTTTTGGGAGTAATCTAGGTTATGAGCTCATACCTTACTAGTCGTCACTAGCATATACTTATTCTTTTTGATAAGTTAAAGTCCTGACTCTACCCTTTTGAGAGAAGGTTTAGGGGCTAGAATCACCTTTTCACCACCTATAGTTTGATGGGTCCAGAGATCATTTTCTTATAAATTTTAAGTCACCAATAAGTCTTTGCATGTTACAACTCGCAATTCATAATAATTCTAACATTTTCATATTTATAGTCTTATTCTGGAATAATATATATCAACTATAATCATGCATCTGGAGATTCCAGGAAAGAAAGGTGGGTCACAATGGACACGCTTAAATACCAAATCTTTCCTTAGCAGAATCTTTCAAATTGCACTCTTACAGTAATACACTTTCTTCCAGGAACAAGAATATGTCTTTATTTCATGCATAAGTTTTCATTGTTTGCAACAGCAACTATAACATACAAACCAGGGAATCAATCAATGACACCAAATTCTTAATAAGCATCAAATCACATTTTAAGTACACATAAATTACTAGCTTCCCATAAATTCTTACAAAGTTTTAAAACTCTTTTAGAACTAATTCTTTTTGTTAAACTTGAAAGAAGTCATAGGACTTTAGGCCTAACTTAACCATGGGACCGATTTATAACTTGAAAGAATGTTCATAGTTAAATCTTTCACTTAAGATAAAAGGAGCAAGTCTTGAGCTTTAGAGATTTAGGTGACATCTTAGAATTATTACCATGCTATGCAACCTTATTTTAATCTTATCTTTATAAGGTGATAGCTTGGAATTATAAACATGATATGCAATTCCATTTCTTTATCTTTAAGATTTAAGGTGATGACTTGAAAATTAAACATGATGCAAGAACTTGTAATATAAACATGATGCAAGAAGCTGAAGCGGCGTAATCCGCAGGGACCAGTGAGGGAGAAGAATCTTAAGCAACCGAAGGCGGGTAGTCCGCAAGGGGGTGAGGAGAAGAGAATTACATTTTTTTAAGCTCCAATTCTCAAGACTTCTTAAAGAATAAATTCTTTAACTCCAATTATCTCATTTCTTCGCTTATGATTCATAGGCAAGTCTTTGAGCTCTAGGATTTTTAGGTGATGACATAAAATAAACATGCCATGCATTGATTCTTTTAGCCATTATAAAATAAAGTGAGAGCATAAAATAAACATGAGATGCAACTTCTTTATTATCTTTAGAGATTAAGTGACAACTTGAAATTTAAACATGAAATGCAAGCTTGAAATTTAAACATGAGATATGCAAGTTCATTTATTTATTCTTGAGAATTTAGTTATGACATAAAATAAATATGGCTGTGCAAGGCATAAACTTAAACATGGATGCAAGTTCACTTGATCTCTTTACTAGAGCTCCTTCAAGACTTTAAGAAAATTATGATTTCAACCCAATATATGTATCTTAGCAAGACAAAGTAAAAAAATACATATTTCATATTCAAACCTCAAGATAAAAACATTATTCTTTAAAGTTTTGCATTAAATGGAATGTTCAAGCTTTAGAGGCCTAACTTGTGATGGATTTACAACCCATATTCAAGGTCCTCATCATCAAGCCATCATTTCATTCCTTCCTAGGCCATTTGGCCAAAACCATGAAAGGAAAATAAGGAAAGAAAAACTGAAATTTTAGAAGCTTTGGAAACTAGTGAAACCTTCAAGTTTTAGAGATCTAACTTGTGAAAGCTTTGCAACCAACACTCAAGAATCTCATCATCAAACCATGGTCTCATCATAAGCTAGGCCATATGGCCAAATACTTAAAAAGAAAGGAAGAAGAAACTGAAAATGAAAACTTAAAAGAAAGCTCATGAAAACATCATTTTTGAGCTAGAAACATAACTTGTCTTAGCATAAAATGAACTTAGAAAAACCTCCCTACCTAATTTGATTTGAAAGAAAGGAAGAGAACTTGGTTTCCTTGAGTGAAATGAAGCAAAATATCCTTGAAAAGCTAAAGGGAGAATTCGGCCAAGAGAAAGAAAGAAAGAAAGCTTTTGGTGCTCCTAAGACTAGAATTTGTGTAAGTTATGAACTAAGCATCTAAACTATCTTCAAGCATGCCTATTTATAGAGATTTTGCAGCTCATAAATGGACAAAGGAAGGAAGGAAATCTGACCAAAAATTAGAGGAAAAAAAATAAGGAAGAAAAATCATTTTGTTTGGTGGCTTAAAACATGGAATCATGTTTCCATGTTTTCATGATTCTTTGTTTTCATTCTTTGGATTTTTTTACAGCCTTGTGGAAGAGGATTTTGTGTGTTCCATGTATTATTTAGGTGTAGGCAAGGTATTCATGCAATTTAGAGAATTTACGGTTAAGGGCTTAAGTGAATTACTAAGCAATTTGGGTGTTTTAAGCAATTTTAGGTTCTAATCAATCTAAATAAATAATTTTGACTCTAGATTAGTAATTAGAATTTAATAAGCTTTAATTTGAGCCTAATATTGTTTAGGTTTCGTTAGACAAATCGAAAATCTCAAAATTTGCAAAACTACAAAAACGGGGGCAAAAACGGTAATTTAACCCAAAATTGCCGGGACCATCGGACTTAACCAAGGGTCATTCATAACTTAAAAACACCTTTTAAAATATTTTAGTGAGGTTCGGACTAAGTCACGCAATGAAGTTAAAACGGCGCGGGCATTTTGGTCATTTCGCGTCGAACTCAAAATTGAGATTCTTCTACTCTATTAACACACATAACACAAACAATCCTTTATTATCCTAAAACATCCCCTTGAGGATGGGTGGGGCCCACGATCCTCATTTTCTGAGTAAAATAACCTCAGGGCTTTTGGTCATTTTACACATACAGAAATTAGGATTTGCAATGCTTTACGAATTGCTCCTAACTTCTCTTCTAACGTTATATTCCTTTATTGAGAATTGTTTGGTCTCAAATTTTATATAATATTTACCTACGGTAATTTGGTAATTTCTAATGACGGTAAAGATTAGTAAAAATTGGGGCGTTACATGTTGTCCCCAATCATCTTGTTCTTTGTGGGGACAAGGTTGACGTGCATGCCGTGTGCATTTATTGTGAAATTTTGTTGTTCACTTAACATTAGTCTTTTTGGTATTGTACAAGTTCTAATGGCTACTCAGGACAAGGAAAGTCAAGCTTCCAAGTGAAAGGTAGATGGGATTTTCTATGATCCATCACTATTAGGATTTTCTAAGCATAGGACATCTCATCTTAGTCCTCTACTTTGGGATTTTCCCATTTAGGCATAGGCTCTCCTGGTATAAAGCTATGTAGCATACCATTCAATGTTGATCAATTTGATCCTACTACAAAATAAGGAAGGAAAGAGTTCAATAGTTTCTTCAATTGGTTCTACAAAACATTTTCACGGTAATGCGGCATACTCAACGTAATTGTCTGTATGCAAGATTCTATTAGCTGGAAGATAAGTTTTGCCATACCAACTATGTGCATGGTGTGCTCAATCATCGTGTTCTTTTTGGGGACAAGGATGTACGTGCATATAGTGTGCATTTGTTGTGCAATTTTGTCGTTCACTTAACATTACTCTTCCTGGTATTGCACAAGCTCTAGTGGCGCTTATGGGGAAAAGGAAGTCAGGTTCCTAAGTGAGAAGTAGGTAGATGGGATTTTCTATGATCACTATTGACTGGATTATGAAAGCCTAGCACATCTCAACTTGGTGTTGTGCTTTTGGGACTTACCCATTTAGGCATAGGCTCTCTAGTATAAGGCCATGTAGCATACTATTTGGTGTTGACCAATTTGATCCTCTCCAGATAAAGGAAGGAAATGGTTCAGTTGCTTTTTTAATTGGTTCAACACAACATTTTCAAGTGGTAATGTGCTCGCTCAAATAGTGATTGTCTATGCAAGATTCTATTAGATGGAAGATAAGTTTTTCCATACCAACTATGTGCATGGTGTGCTCAATCATCGTGTTCTTTTTGGGGACAAGGTTTTACGTGTGTGGTATGCATTTGTTGTGCAATTTTGTTGTTCACTTAACATTACTCTTCCTGGTATTGCACAAGCTCTAGTGGTGCCTATGGGGAATGGTAAAGTCAAGTTCCTAAGTGAGAAGTAGGTAGATGGGATTTTCTATGATCCATTATTGACTGGAATTTTGAAGCCTAGCACATCTCAACTTGGTGTTTTGCTTTTGGGACTTACGCATCTAGACATAGGCTCTACTAGTATAAGGCCATGTAGCATACTATTTGGTGTTGAACTATTTGATCCTACTACAAATAAAGGAAGGAAATGGTTCAGTAGCATCTTGAATTGGTTCAACACAACATTTTCAGTGGTGATCCTCTCACTCAACAGTCATTGTTTGTATCCAAGATTCTGTTAAGCTGGAAGATAGGTTTTGCCATACTAACTTGCGCATGTTGTCCCCAAGTCATCTTGTTCTTTGTGGGGACAAGGTTGTACGTGCATGCCGTGTGCATTTATTGTGAAATTTTGTTGTTACATTAACATTAGTCTTTTTGGTATTGTACAAGTTCTAATGGCTACTTCAGGAAAAGGAAAGTCAAGCTTCCAAGTGAAGGTAGATGGGATTTTCTATGATCCATCACTATTAGGATTTTCTAAGCAGAGGACATCTCATCTTAGTGCTCTACAAAACATTTTCACGGTGATGCGGCTTACTCAAACGTGGTTGTCTGTATGCAAGATTCTATTAGCTGGAAGATAAGTTTTGCCATACCAACTATGTGCATGGTGTGCTCAATCACCATGTTCTTTTTGGGGTCAAGGGTTGTACGTGCATATAGTGTGCATTTGTTGTGCAATTTTGTTGTTCACTTAACATTACTCTTCCTGGTATTGCACAAGCTCTAGTGGCTGCTTATGGGGAAAAAGAAAGTCAAGTTCCTAAGTGAGAAGTAGGTAAATGGGATTTTCTATGATCCACTATTGACTGGATTTTCAAAGCCTAGCACATCTCAACTTGGTGTTGTGTTTTTGGGACATACCCATTTAGGCATAGGCTCGCTAGTATAAGGCCATGTAGCATACTATTTGGTGTTAACCAATTTGATCCTACTCCAGATAAAGGAAGGAAATGGTTCAGTAGCTTCTTTAATTGGTTCAACACAACATTTTCAGTGGTGATGTTGCTCACTCGACAGTCATTGTTTGTATCCAAGATTCTGTTAGCTGGAGGATAGGTTTTGCCATACCAACTTTGAGCATGTTGTGCCCAATCATCTTGTTCTTTGTGGGGACAAGGTTGTACGTGCATATGGTGCGCATTTATTGTGCAATTTTGTTGTTCACCTAACATTTCTCTTTTTGGTATTGCACAAGTTCTAGTGGTTGCCTCCAGGAAAAGGAAGGTCAAGCTCCTAAGTAAGAAGGTAGATGGGATTTTCTATGATCCATCATTGATTAGAATTTTCTAAGCAAAGGACATCTCATCTTAGTGCTCTACTTTTGGTGTTTTCCCATTTAGGCATAGGCTCTGCTGTATAAAGCCATGAGGCATACCATTCTGTGTTGATCAATTTGATCCTACTACCAAATAAGGATGGAAAGAGTTCAATAGTTTCTTCAATTGGTTCTACAAAACATTTTCATTGGTGATACGGCTTACTCAACGGTGGTTATGGATGCAAGATTCTATTAGCTGGAAGATAAGTTTTGCCACACCAACTATGTGCATGCTGTGCTCAATCATCTTGTTCTTTTTGGGGACAAGGTTGTATGTTTGTGTGGTGTGTATTTATTGTGCAATTTTGTTGTTCAGTTAACATTACTCTTCCTGGTATTGCACAAGCTCTAGTGGCTGCCTATGGGGAAAAGGAAAGTCAAGTTCCTAAGTGAGAAGTAGGTAGATGGGATTTTCTATGATCCACTATTGACAGGAATTTCAAAGCCTAGCACATCTCAACTTGGTGTTGTGCTTTTGGGACTTACCCATCTAGGCATAGGCTCTGCTAGTATAAGGCCATGTAGCATACTATTTGGTGTTAACCAATTTGATCCTCTCCAGATAAAGGAAGGAAATGGTTCAGTAGCTTCTTTAATTGGCTCAACACAACATTTTCAGTGGTGATGCTGATCACTCAAACAATCATTGTTTGTATCTAAGATTCTTCATGGAAGATAGGTTTTGCCATACCAACTGTGTGCATTTTGTGCCCAATCATCTTGTTCTTTGTGGGGACAAGGTTGTACGTGCATGTGGTGTGCATTTGTTGTGCAATTTTGTTGTTCACCTAACATTTCTCTTTTTGGTATTGCACAAGTTCTAGTGGCTGCCTAAAGGAAAAGGAAAGTCAAGCTCCAAGTGAGAAGCAGGTAGATGGGATTTTCTATGATCCATCCTGATTAGGATTTTGTAAGCATAGGACATCTCATCTTAGTGCTCTACTTTGGGGTTTTCCCATTTAAGCATAGGCTCTCCTGGTATAAGGCCATGTAGCATACCATTAAGTGTTAATCAATTTGATCGTATTACAAAATAAGGAAGGAAAGTTTAATAGTTTCTTCAATTGGTTCTAAAAAAACATATTTAGCGGTGATGCGGCTTACTCAAATAGTGATTTCTATATGCAAGATTCTATTTCCTGGAAGATAAGTTTTCCCATATCGACTATGTGCACGTTGTGCTCAATCATCTTGTTCTTTATGGGGACAAGGTTGTATGTATGCGTGTGAATTTTTCGTGCAATTTTGTTGTTCACTTAACATTACTCTTCCTGGTATTGCACCAGCTTTAGTGGTCCCTATGGGGAAAAGTAAAGTCAAGTTCAAAAGTGTGAAGTAGGTAGATGGGATTTTCTATGATCCACTATTGACTGGAATTTCGAAGCCTAGCACATCTCAACTTGGTGTTGTGCTTTTGGGACTTACCCATC
>JAMLFY010000856.1:0-22122 GCA_030441495.1 Dalbergia oliveri
GGTTTAATGATGCATTTAGGTGTTTCATTAATTAAGGTTTGGTTTAGGAGTTTGTGAGAAAGTGTTTAGGTGTAATAAAGGTTAATTAGGGTCATCAAGGCTTGGTTTAGGGGGTGTTCTAATCTAGATTAACAATTTTAAAATCATTCTTTTGGTCAAAAAGGTTGTAGACAAATTTCCTTAATTTAAGGAAATTGGAGAGAGAAAACACTATTCATTACTTTTTGATTAGTAGTCTTGGATTAAAGAATGAAATTAGAATTTGACTAAGCAATTTTAGTTTCTAATCAACCTTAATAAATCATTTTGACTCTAGATTAATTATCGAAATAAATTAATCTTTGATTAGAGCCTAATATTGCTTAGGTTTGCTAATTACTCATTAGGCGCACTGTACACTGTTCTAGGGGTAAAACGGTAATTTGCACTAAAACTACTCTGGACCTCCAGCAGGACTAAACATCACTACTCACTCAAAAACATCTTTCTACTTCCTGGAAAGTTCTGGGCTAAACGGCGCCTTTACCCGTAAAACGCGAGGGGTATTTTGGTCATTTTGAGAAAGTTTGAAACGAGATTTTCACCTTGGATATCAAACATAACAGGTACAATCCCCTTCAAACATTGAGTTGACCCATTCGAGGATGCGGATCGGCTGTCCTCAAATTGGGTAAAAGAAAATGACCTAGGGGCATTTCGGTCATTTGTACTCTAATAGAGAAATCAAGGCGTTACAAATACTATGCAAAGAATATCATATTTCTCATCATTATCTCATAAATACTATGTATAGAAGAACATCATAATCACATAATACGTTACTTAGTTCCTTAGGTGACTTAAAGTTACTTTCATCATCATTTTCCTGGGCCACCCTATACTTCACCGTTTTGGAAGTAATCTAGGTTATGAGTTCATACCTTACTAGTCGTCACTAGCATATACTTATCCCTTTTGATAAGTTAAAATCTCGACTCTACCCTTTTGAGAGAACGGTTTAAGGGGCAAGAATCACATTTCACCACTTATAGTCTGATGGGTCCAAAGGATCATTTCCTCATAAGTTTAAGTCACCATTAAGTCTTTGCATGTTATATCATAATACAATTCTCAATTCATAATCATTCATAACATTTTCTCGTTTATAGTCTTATTCTGGAATATATATACCAAGTGTAATCATGCATCTGGAGATTCCAGGAAAGAGAGGTGGGTCACAAATGGACACGCTTAAATACCAAGTCTTCCTAGCCATAACCTTTCCAAATTACACTTTTAGGTAATATACTTTCTTCCAGCAACAAGGGTAAATTTTTAAATAACAAAGAATATTTCATTATTTCATGCATAAGCATTCTCATTGTTTGCAACAGCAACTATAACATGCAAGCCCGGAAATCATTCAATGACGTCAAATACTTAATAAGCATCAAATCACTACATAGACTTATCATTTAAAACATCAAAGAGGCATCATCATAAATCCTTATTGAAAAGCTTCTTAAACAACTGAAACTCTAGAATCGGGCAACCTTAATTATTGAACTAATTAATTATGCATCTAAGGGATTTATTACCATCAATTATAAGTCCTAAGAACATTATTAGACTATATGGGGCAGCATAGTAGGAAGTTGTTCTTAAGGTTTTAGGTGTGCTAGAAGTTGCATTTTTAACCTTTTCTTGTTACCAGCTTTCCCTATGATGCTAAAATTAATTACTAAACCAATTATGAATCATTCTCCCTTATCTAAACATAATAAAATCTGGTTCTTAAGGCCACTAAAGGCTCTGACAGAATGCATAAATTTCATTCTCTAAAGTTCTAGAAATCTTGCTTTTACGGTTTTCTAGGAAGCTAGTTTTATCTCTAACATGCATAGAATCATTCCTTTAGCAATAAACCATAATTATCACAACTTCAAACATATTAAACCATCATCATACAGTAGTACTAAACTCATATTAGTGGCTGAATCATGAACCTCACATAATTGCTTAAAATCACATTTTTAAGTACAAGTAAAATACTAGTATCCGTAAAATCTTTGCAAGGCCTTAAAACTCTTTTAAAAACTAATTCTTTTTGTTACTCTTGAAAGAAATTTTAGAACTAAATCAGTAGCTTATTTAAAATCACTTTAGGCCTACCTTAATCATGAGGCCGATTTATATATTGAAAGAATCTTCACGATTAAAATTTTCACTTAAGATAAAAGGAGCAAGTCTTGAGCTTTAGAGATTTAGGTGATAACTAGAATCATAAACATGCTATGCAACCTCATTTTAATCTTGTCTTTATAAGGTGATAACTTGGAATTATAAACATGATATGCAAGAAACTTGAAGCGGCGTAGCCGCACTGGACCAGTGGAGGGAGAAGAATCTTAAGAAAGGGAGCGCGGTAGTCTGACCGGTGAAGGGAGAAGAGAATTCTTATTACATCTTATTAAGCTCCAAACTCAAGACTTTTTAAGAATGAATTCTTTGACTCCAATAATCTTAAGGAAGTCTTAGAGTTTTATTACCATGGTTCCAACTTTGCTTGTGATACTTGGGCAAGTCTTTGAGCTCTAGGATCTTTAGGTGATGACATAAAATAAACATGCCATGCATTGATTCTTTTAGCCATTATAAAATAAAGTGAGAGCATAAAATAAATATGAGATGCAACCTCTTTATTATCTTTGAAGATTAAGTGACAACTTGAAACATAAACATGAAATGCAAGCTTGGAAATTTAAACATGAATATGCAAGTTCATTTATTCATTCTTGAGAATTTAGTGATGACATAGAAAGTAAACATGGTTATGCAAGGCATAAACTTAAACATGGATGCAAGTTCATTTTATTTCTTTACTAGAGCTCCTCCAAGACTTTAGAGAAATATAAATTCAACCCAATATATCTTAGCAAGACAAAGTGAAAAATACATCTTTCAAGTTCTAAACTCAAGATCTTTATTTTTACATCATAAAAACATCATTCTTTAAAGTTTTGCATCAAGTGGAATTTTCAAGCTTTAGAGGCCTAACTTGTGATGGATTTACAACCAACACTCAAGGTCCTCATCATCAAGCTATCATCATATTCCCATATAGGCCTTATGGCCGAAATGTTCAAAGGAAAAGAAAGAAGAAAACTGAATGGAAAAGCTAGAGAAAGTCCATGAAATCATCATTTTGAACCAAGAACAACACTTAGCAAAGCATAGAAATAAGCTTAAAGACAACTCCCTACCTAATTTGATTTGAAGGAAAGGAAGAGAACTTGGTTTCCTTGAGTGAAATGAAAGAAAATCTCTTTGAAAATGGGAGAAGAAGTTTCAGCCAAGAGGAGGAAGAAAGAAAGCTTTTGGTGCTTCTAAAAACTAGAATTGTGTAAGTTATGAACTAAGGCCTCTAACACTCCTTCAAGCATGCCTATTTATAGAGATTTTGAGGCTCATAAATGGACAAAGGGAGGAGGAAGGCTGACCAATTTCAAGGGAACAAAGGGAGGAAAAATCATTCAAGACAAGTTGTATGAATTTATGGAATCATGTTTCATGGTTCCATTTTTGGCATTTTGTTTTAGTGCATTATTTAGCAATTTTCTGATGCATTATGGCTCAATAATTTCAGCATTACAGCCCATGGAAGAGAAATTTGTGTGTTCCATGTATTATTTAGGTGTAGGTAAGGTATCTTTGCAAATTAGAGAATTTACAATTAAGGGCTTAGGTGAATTAGTAAGCAATTTGAGTGTTTTTAAGCAATTTTAGGTTCTAATCAATCTAAATAAATAATTTTGACTCTAGATTAATAATTAGAATTTAATAAGCTTTAATTTGAGCCTAATATTGCTTAGGTTTTGCTATACGAATCAAAAATCTCAAAATTTGCAAAACTGCACAAGAGAGGGACAAAATGGTAATTTTACTTAAAAATTGCCCGAGACCACCCGAGCTTAACTAATGGTTAATCATAGCTTAAAAACATGTTTTAAAACATTTTAGTGAGGTTCGGGCTCAGCGGCAAATTGAGTTAAAACGCAGGGGCGTTTTGGTCATTTCGCGTCGAGCTCAAAATTAGGATTCTTCTCCTCTATTAACACACATAACACAAACAATCCCTTATTAACATCAAAACATCCCCTTGAGGATGGTGGGGCCCACGATCCTCATTTTCTGAGTAAAATAACCTCAGGGCATTTTGGTCATTTTACACGTACAGAAAATCGGGTTTGCAACTCTTGCACGAATTGCTCCTAACCTTTCTTCTAATGTTATATTCCTTTATTGAGGATTGTTTGGTCTCAAATTATATAAAAATTACCTAGGGTAATTCGGTAATTTCTAAACGACAGTAAAAATTGGGCGTTACATTACTCCCCTCCTTAAAAAGAATTTCGCCCTCGAAATTCGTTACCTGAGAATAGCTCGGGTATTGTGCTTGCATGTCTGATTCCAGCTCCCATGTGAATTCTTCGGTTTCACCTCGTCCCCATGCTACTTTGACTAGGGGTACAACCTTGTTTCTTAATTGCTTAACTCCTCGGTCAACGATTCTCGTGGGTGGTAAGTTAAACGTTAGGTCATCTCTTAATTGTACATGTTCTGGCTCTAGTACATGACTTGGGTCAGAATGATATTTCTTAACTGGAGACATGGAAAACATCATGAAGGTTGGACAGACTCGGAAGGGCTATACGGTAGCTCCAGATCCTACTTTGCTAAGGATTTCAAATGGGCCAAGAAATCTGGGGCTCAATTTCTTTACTTTCATTGCTCGGCCTATGCCTGTGGTGGGGGTGATCCTTAGGAACACATGGTCCCCTTCTTGAAAATCTAGCGGTTTCGCCGCTTGTCCGCATAGTTTTTCTGCGACTTTGAGCAGTAAGAATTTATCCCTAATCTTCTTGATTTGTTCCGTTGTTTCCCTCACAATATCAGGTCCAGTAAACTTTGCTTTCGGGTTCATACCAACATAAGGGAGATTGACATTTTCGTCCATAGAGGGCCTCGTATGGTGCCATACCGATACTTGCATGATAACTATTGTTATATGCAAATTCAATTAGTGGGGGTACTTATCCCAACTCCCTTTTGATCCAAAACACATGCCCTTAACATATCCTCCAAAGTTTGGATAGTTCTTTCAGATTGACCGTCCGTTTGGGGGTGATAAGCCATGCTTAGACACAGCTTTGAGCCAAATGCCTTCTGAAAGGCTCCCCAAAATCGTGACGTAAATCGCGGATCTCGATCCGAGATTATCGTCGACGATACTTCGTGTAACCTTACTATCTCCTGAATATATAAGTGCTAACCTATCCAAGGAATAAGTCACCTTAATAGGTAAAAGTGGGCTGACTTAGTCAACCGATCCACTATTACCCAAATGGCGTCATGATTCGCTTGGGTCCTTGGTAGTCCAGTTACAAAATCCATGGAGATACTATTCCACTTCCACTCGGGGATTGGTAGGGGTTGCAACATTCCAAGGGTCTTTGGTGCTCAATCTTCACCTTTTGACACACCAAGCACTTATTCACCCATGTGCACACATCCTTCTTCAATCCAGGCCACCAGAACATCTTCTTCAAATCTTGATACATCTTGGTGGCACCAGGATGAGGGTGAAATGACTCTTATGGGCTTCCTCCAAAATGTCCTTCGGAGGTCACCACTAGCAGGTACACATATACGACCTTCAAATCTCCACAAACTATCATTCCCTTGGGTAAAACCTTTCAACTTATCAGCTCTTACCTCCTAAGGTTTCTTGAAATTCCGTATCTTCCCTTTGGGCTTGAGCAATTCTTTCCTTGAATTCACTCGTCACACTAAGATGGCAAGCTCTTATGCCCTTAGTGGTCAAGGTCATTCCTAGGTTTAGGTCTCTAAACTGCTCAATTAACTCAACCTCCTTCACCATCAAATGGGATACTTGTAAAGATTTTCTACTTAGAGCATCAGCTACAACATTAGCTTTGCCTGGATGGTAGTTTAACCCAAAATCATAATCTTTTAAGAACTCCATCCACCTTCTTTGCCTCATGTTTAGCTCCTTCTGATCAAAGAGATATTTCAAACTCTTGTGATCGGAAAACACCTCAAACCTCACTCCGTATAAATGGTGTCTCCAAATCTTTAGAGCAAACACGACGGCGGCTAACTCAAGGTCATGGGTAGGGTAATTTGCCTCATGTGGCTTGAGTTGTCTTGATGCATAGGCCACCACTTGCCTATCTTGCATCAATACACAACCCAAACCTTTTCTCGAAGCATCACAGTACACTTCGAAAGGCACATTGGGGTTAGGTAACACTAAAACAGGGGTTGAGGTTAGCTTGTGTTTCAGCTCTTGAAAGCTCTTTTCACACTCCGGGTCCATGAAAAAGGGTGTTTTTCCTAGTTAGCTTGGTCAAAGGTAGGGAAATCTGGGAAAATCCCTTGATAAACCGACGGTAATAACCAGCTAAACCTAAGAAGCTCCTTACTTCAGTTACCGTGGTTGGTCTTTCCAGTTTACAACCGTTTCCACCTTACTAGGATCTAGCAATTCCTTTCTTAGATACTACATGCCCTAAAAATTTCACCTCATCCAACCAAAATTCACACTTAGAAAGCTTGGCATATAGTTTCTTTTCCTTCAGGATTTCCAGTACTATGGTTAGGTGGCGTTCATGCTCCTCGTGGGTCTTAGAGTAGATGAGAATGTCATCTATAAAGACAACCACGAACTGATCTAAATAGGGTCTAAAGATCCTATTCATGTAATCCATAAAAATTGCTGGAGCATTGGTTAATCCAAAGGACATTACTCAAACTCAAAATGGCCGTATCGAGTGCGAAAGGCCATTTTCGGTATATCTTCATCTCTCACCCTAATCTGGTGGTAACCTGACCTTAAATCAATCTTAGAAAACACTACCTGCACCTTTAAGCTGGTCCATCAAGTCATCTATCCTAGGCAAAGGGTATTTGTTCTTCACCGTCACTTTATTCAATTGCCTATAGTCAACACACATCCTCATACTTCCATCCTTTTTCTTCACAAACAACACCGGGGCTCCCCAAGGTGATGCACTAGGCCTAACAAACTTTTTCTCCAATAAATCTTCCAATTGAGCTTTTAACTCGGTCAACTCTAATGGGGACATCCTGTATGGGGCTATGGATATGGGTCCTGCAGGAAGCAATTCTATGGAAAACTCTATCTCTCTTGGGGGAAACTCTGTATCATCTGGAAATACTTCGGGATAATTCCTTACTATTGGTATCTCATCGATACTTTGCTCAAAGTCTACATCACTAGCGGCTAGGAAAATATAACCTTTACTTTCACCCTTACCACATCCATTTCCAGTTATGTACAGACTTATAGGTTTCTTAGGTTCAATGGGAATAGGAAGAAAAGTGATGGTTTTCTCATAGGTTAACAGTACACGGTTGGCCTCAAGCCAATCCATGCCAAGAATCACATCTAAACCTCGCATGGGTAAGCAAATAAGATCTAAAACAAAGGATCTATTCTCAATAACAAAATTGCAATCTAAACAACATTTACAAGTCCTAACGGGTTTTCCAAGGGGTAGAAACAACAAGGTCAAAAGGAAGTCAGTCACATGCAAGTTAAGGCTTTTAACACATGAGTGGGAGATAAAAGAATGGGAAGCGCAGAATCATATAGTACAATTAAGTTTTTACCATGCATGTTACACTTACCTTCCACGAGATTCCGTGACTTTGTCGTTTCTTCTGCATTAACGGTAAAGACCCTTCCTTGGTACTGCGGCTTGGGATTGGGGTTGACGGGTTCCTCTCTGTGCATTCTCAAGAGTAGTGGCCTGGCTTTCCACACCGGTAGCAAACATTTGTTCCGGCTCGACATGGCATGCTTCCATGATTCTTGCCGCACTTGGGACATTCCGTGGATGGTGGGGGTCGTGGAGGTGCTGCTGGACCTCTTTGTGGTGCTTTCCCTTGTTGTTGTTATTGTTGTTGCGATTGTTGTTGGGGTTATTATAGCGGTTGTTGTTGTTCGGCCTTCCTTGTTGAAAGTTCCTTTGTGGACCTTGGGGTCTCGATTGAGGTGGGAATGGGGGTCGATTCTGCCTCTTGAACTGTTGACCTTGAGGTGTCAGCTTCTTGGTGACATTATCAGACTTTGAGGTGCTCAGCTTTCTTTGCCCTTCTTCAATGATGCGGCATTTGTTAACTAGAGTAGAGAAATCCCTAATCTCCAAATGCGCAACTCCACATTAAGCTCTGCCTTTAACCCTGACTCGTATTTAATGCATTTCCAATACTCATTAGGGTTACTCTGATACATCCTTGAGAACTTAATAAGTTCTTCAAATCTGGCAGTGTACTGGGCCACATTCATATTTCCTTGGACAAGTTGCATAAACTCAATGTCCTTGGCATTTTTGACCGACTCTGAAAATACTTCTCATAAAAATGGACCTTAAATAGCTCCCAATCAATGTCCATGTCGGTCGCCTCCAAGAGTCTTCGGGCACCTGTCCACCAAAAACCATCACCCTCAAGCATATGGGTAGCAAAGGTGACTTTCTCTCCTCTGAGCATGGGACTACAGCAAAGACCTTCTCAATATTCCGAATCCATTCATCTGCTACATTTGGATTGAGGGTCCCCTTGAAACTGTGGGTTTGCCTTGCGAAACTCCCCAAAACGAGCGTGTTCGGGATCTCATGGCCTTGATTCGCATTAGCTTGGCGATCCTGATCCATTCGTTCCATCATCATCCTCATTGTCCTTGCCACATCACGGAGTGCTTCGGGTCTCGTTGTCTTGGTTATTCTGTGCGTTCCTAGTCTGTTGTCGACGTGCCATTGGTCCCTATACACACAAAACAGCAACACTGAGGTGATCAGGCTCAATATTCCATGCAAAGTGAGCAAGTTACCATGGCACGTGCAACATACAGTGGTCATGCATCTCTAATCCTCAAGCTCATCCTAATGATAAACATTTACACATGACATTTCTAACGTATTATGCTTAAGAAGCATAGCCAGTCCAATCCTCAGGCTCCATGAGAACGAAACTTCTGATACCAAAATGTAACACCCTAATAATTAACCCAATACGCCTAGGTCATATCTGATTAATTACTAGACTTTACTCTTTGCTTCAGTTCCTTAATCATGCTTTGAAAATACTTAGTGAAATTACGAGCCATTTTTTTTTAAAACATAATTGAAAACGTGAGCCGCGCATAACGTGAATGATAATCAATAAAGAGAAAAAAAGACATATCATGAAGAACACATCATATTGGCTCCATCATATGACATCCATAATTACATATCACATAGATATTTTGCCTACCAACAGAGTTAAGCTAGATGTAGGCAATCAAACAAAACATAAATAATATATGGATGGAAAAACATCCATTAATGGCACCTATTAATAACACTCAGAGATAGGAATAGATATCAAGTTCACGCAAGGTCTAGCGATACGTTCCTCAAGGATAATAAGCTGGTTCACAAGATCACGTGCATCTACCAGGTGAGAGCATCAATGAAATCACGAACATCACCATCACTTTCTGAAGACGAGATGGAAAGAAAGAAAGAGGGAATGAGAAACTTATAAAAGAATCTCAGTAGGGTACTCACCTCATATGCATCGTGTCATCATCATCGTCCCCAGGAACCTCGGGTTTATTATGAAATAGTGAGCATGCTAAGATTGATTTATTAAGTTCGAAAATATACTTTACCGAGGTCCGTCATTTTAATCATGCGTCTTATAATGCATCATAAACTTAGCATGTCATGTTTATAATGAACTTTTCCTTTCATATATAATAACATAATTATGCATAAAATCACATCATATTCCTCATCATCATATCATAAATACTATGCATAGAAGAACATCATATTTCTCATCATCATCTCATAAATACTATGCATAGAAGAACATCATAATCACATAATACATTACTTAGTTCCTTAGGTGACTTAAAGTTACTTTCATCATCATTTTCCTGGGCCACCCTATACTCCACCCTTTTGGGAGTAATCTAGGTTATGAGCTCATACCTTACTAGTCGTCACTAGCATATACTTATCCCTTTTGATAAGTTAAAATCCCAACTCTACCCTTTTGAGAGAACGGTTTAGGGGCAAGAATCACCTTTTCACCACCTATAGTCTGATGGGTCCAAAGGATCATTTCCTCATAAGTTTAAGTCACCATTAAGTCTTTGCATGTTATATCATAATACAATTCTCAATTCATAATCATTCATAACATTTTCTCGTTTATAGTCTTATTCTGGAATAATATATATACCAACTGTAATCATGCATCTGGAGATTCCAGGAAGAGAGGTGGGTCACAAATGGACACGCTTAAATACCAAGTCTTTCCTAGCCAGAACCTTTCCAAATTACACTTTTACAGTAATATACTTTCTTCCAACAATAAGGGTAAATTTTTAAATAACAAAGAATATTTCATTATTTCATGCATAAGCATTCTCATTGTTTGCAACAGCAACTATAACATGCAAGCCCGGAAATCATTCAATGACGTCAAATACTTAATAAGCATCAAATCACTACATAGACTTATCATTTAAAACATCAAAGAGGCATCATCATAAATCCTTATCGAAAAGTTGTCTTAAACAATCGAAACTCTAGAATCGGGCAACCTTAATTATTGAACTAATTAATTATGCATCTAAGGGATTTATTACCATCAATTATAAGTCCTAAGAACATTATTAGACTATATGGGGCAGCATAGACAGTAAGTTGTTCTTAAGGTTTTACGTGTGCTAGAAGTTGCATTTTTAACCTTTTCTCGTTACGCTTTCCCTATGATGCTAAAATTAATTACTAAACCAATTATGAATCATTCTCCCTTATCTAAACATGATAAAATCTGGTTCTTAAGGCCACTAAAGGCTCTGGACAATGCATAAATTTCATTCTCTAAAGTTCTAGAAATCTTGCTTTTACGGTTTTCTAGGAAGCTAGTTTTATCTCTAACATGCATAGAATCATTCCTTTAGCAATAAACCATAATTATCACAACTTCAAACATATTAAACCATCATCATACAGTAGTACTAAACTCAGATTAGTGGCTGAATCATGAACCTCACATAATTGCTTAAAATCACATTTTTAAGTACAAGTAAGATACTAGTATCCCGTAAAATCTTTGCAAGGCCTTAAAACTCTTTTAAAAACTAATTCTTTTTGTTAATCTTGAAAGAAATTTTAGAACTAAATCAGTAGCTTATTTAAAATCACTTTAGGCCTACCTTAATCATGAGGCCGATTTATACATTGAAAGAATCTTCACGATTAAAATTTTCACTTAAGATAAAAGGAGCAAGTCTTGAGCTTTAGAGATTTAGGTGATAACTAGAATCATAAACATGCTATGCAACCTCATTTTAATCTTGTCTTTATAAGGTGATAACTTGGAATTATAAACATGATATGCAAGAAACTGAGCGGCGGTAGCCCGCACTGACCAGTGGAGGGAAGAGAATCTTAGAAGGAGCGGTGGTAGTCTACATGGACCTGAAGGGAGAAGAGAATTCTTATTACATCTTATTAAGCTCCAAACTCAAGACTTCTTAAAGAATGAATTCTTTGACTCCAATAATCTTAAGGAAGCTTTAGAGTTTTTATTACCATGGTTCCAACTTTGCTTGTGATACTTGGGCAAGTCTTTGAACTCTAGGATCTTTAAGTGATGACATAAAATAAACATGTCATGCGTTGATTCTTTTAGCCATTATAAAATAAAGTGAGAGCATAAAATAAATATGAGATGCATCCTCTTTATTATCTTTGAAGATTAAGTGACAACTTGAAACATAAACATGAAATGCAAGCTTGGAAATTTAAACATGAATATGCAAGTTCATTTATTCATTCTTGAGAATTTAGTGATGACATAGAAAGTAAACATGGTTATGCAAGGCATAAACTTAAACATGGATGCAAGTTCATTTTATTTCTTTACTAGAGCTCCTCCAAGACTTTAGAGAAATATAAATTCAACCCAATATATCTTAGCAAGACAAAGTGAAAAATACATCTTTCAAGTTCTAAACTCAAGATCTTTATTTTTACATCATAAAAACATCATTCTTTAAAGTTTTGCATCAAGTGGAATTTTCAAGCTTTAGAGGCCTAACTTGTGATGGATTTACAACCAACACTCAAGGTCCTCATCATCAAGCTATCATCATATTCCCATATAGGCCTTATGGCCGAAATGTTCAAAGGAAAAGAAAGAAGAAAACCGAATGGAAAAGCTAGAGAAAGTCCATGAAATCATCATTTTGAACCAAGAACAACACTTAGCAAAGCATAGAAATAAGCTTAAAGACAACTCCCTACCTAATTTTATTTGAAGGAAAGGAAAAGAACTTGGTTTCCTTGAGTGAAATGAAAGAAAATCTCTTTGAGAAATGGGAGAAGAAGTTTCAGCCAAGAGGAGGAAGAAAGAAAGCTTTTGGTGCTTCTAAAAACTAGAATTGTGTAAGTTATGAACTAAGGCCTCTAACACTCCTTCAAGCATGCCTATTTATAGAGATTTTGAGGCTCATAAATGGACAAAGGGAGGAGCAAGGCTGGTGGAATTTCAAAGGGAACAAAGGGAGGAAAACATGGATTCAAGACAAGTTGTATGAATTTAGGGAATTATGTTTCATGGTGACATTTTTGGCATTTTGTTTTAGTGCATTATTTAGCAATATTCTGATGCATTATGGCTCCATAATTTCGGCCATTTGCAGCCCATGGAAGAGAAATTTGTGTGTTCCATGTATTATTTAGGTGTAGGTAAGGTATCTTTGCAAATTAGAGAATTTGCAATTAAGGGCTTAGGTGAATTAGTAAGCAATTTGGTGTTTTTAAGCAATTTTAAGTTCTAATCAATCTAAATAAATAATTTTGACTCTAGATTAATAATTAGAATTTAATAACCTTTAATTTGAGCCTAATATTGCTTAGGTTTTGCTATACGAATAAAAATCTCAAAATTCGCAAAACTGCACAAAGAGGGATAAAATGGTAATTTTACTTAAAAATTGCCCGAGACCACCCGAGCTTAACTAATGGTTAATCATAGCTTAAAAACATGTTTTAAAACATTTTAGTGAGGTTCGGCCTTAGTCGGCACGCAAATCGAAGTTAAAACGCAGGGGCGTTTTGGTCATTTCGCGCGTCGAGCTCAAAATTAAGATTCTTCTCCTCTATTAACACACATAACACAAACAATCCCTTATTACCATCAAAACATCCCCTTGAGGATGGGTGGGCCCCACGAACCTCATTTTCTGAAAAATCTAGGGCATTTTGGTCATTTTACACGTACAAAATTCGGGTTTGCAACTCTCACACAAATTGCTCCTATCCTTTCTTCTAATGTTATATTCCTTTATTGAGGATTGTTCGGTCTCAAATTATATGAAAAATTACCTAGGGTAATTCGGTAATTTCTAAACAACAGGAAAATTCCGCGTTACAACTTGCGCTTTCAATCATCACAAGCACTCCTCGATTACAGTGAGGACACAAAAATCACTAAATAAAAAATTTCTCCACTTCCAAGCGGCAAGCAAGGAAAAGAAATGGCCTACAAATATTTTCTCTTTTTTATTTTTCTTATTTCTTTCTCACCTATGATCAAAATCAACATAATAGCATTAGTTGATTTTAAAATTTATACAATGATTAATCTTCATAGTAATTGATTACAAATAAAATGATGATTGTCACGATCCTAATCAAACAAATTGTACAAATATCCTGTGCAGAATATTGTGTGTCACTTGTTTACAGTTTTTATAGTATGGTTTACAAGTTTTTTGGTCTAGGTTTTCAAGTTTTCTCTTCATGTTCAGCACCACTGCGCTTTCAATCATCACAAGCATGCTTGATTAAATGAGGACACAAATATCACTAAATAAAAATTTTCTCCACTTCCAAGTGGCAAGCAAGGAAAAGAAATGGCCTACAAATATTTTCCCTTTTTATTTTTCTTATTTCTTTCTCACCTATCATCAAAATCAACATAATAGCATTAGTTGAATTTAAAATTTATACAATGATCAATCTTCATAGTAATTGATTTCAAATAAAATGATGATTGTCACAATCCTAATCAAGCAAATTGTACAAATATCCTGGTGAGATATTGTGTGTCACTTGTTTACAAGTTTTTATAGTATGGTTTACAAGTCTTTTGGTCTAGGTTTTCAAGTTTTCGCTTCAAGCATAGCACCATTGTCACTTTCAATCATCACAAGTACTCCTCCATTATGGTGATGATACAAATATCACTAAATAAAAAATTTCTCTTCTTTTTTGCAAATTAAAAAAATTTAAATCCCTCCAAGAAAGGAAAACACATGATAATCAGGAAACCAAGCAATAAGCAAGGTAAAAAAAGACCTACAAATGTTTATCCTTTTTTATTTTTCTTATTTCTTTCTCTCCTATGATTGAAATCCACATAATAGAATTGGTTGAATTTGAAATTTATACAATGATCAATCTTGCTAATAATTAATTACAAATGAAATGATGATAGTCATGATGATCATCAAACAAATTGTACAAGTATCCTGGTGTAGAGTGTAACATCCTCCCAAGTACAATGTCATCCTTAAGTAATGGCATTATACTTAGGAGTTGTTACTTATAATTAACGGACCTTTCTTTGTTGTCTATGGCAAGAGTGATCGAGTCGAATTATGTAGTGACTAGCTCGTGGTTCTATCAAAATATACAGTAAGGAAACAAAATATTTATTTAGTATACGTCAAGTACAAAAGGGAGCTCTTCTATGAGCTTTAGTACACATCTGTTCCTTACTATATTTAAGATACATATACATATCTAAGTACAACAGATACGAGTTTCCACTACTAAGCTCCAGAAATTCCAATTCAGTCTTTCTTGTAGGGCTTCACTCCTCTGGAATTAACCTGGAGACGACACGGAAACAAACACATAGGGGTGAGAATTCTAAAATTCTCAGTAGGCATCCAAAACATATAATGAAACTCATGCCATCGTTATCGTCCAGCCACTTCGGTTTGTTAGTAAAATTGTGAGCATGCAACATATATCAAAGGTTCATTTTAAAGTTCAAAAGTCATTCTTCCGAAGTGGATTTATTTTAATTACTCCATCACTCAGTATACATATGTCATACTACTCAACATCATAATAATTCATTTTCAACTTTACATGCCCTCAGGACATTGAAGGGACCTTTCTTGCCTTTTTGGACTAAAGGGACCTCTCCGTGCCCTTTACACATTCAAGGGGACTTGTCCCATGCCCTTTACGCATTTAGGGGACCTTTCTCGTGCCCTCTATAGACTAAAGGGGACCTTCCCGTGCCCTTTACACCTTCAGGGGACTTGTTCTCCACTTGATACATACTCCAACCTCAAGCTTACATTACTACATACACTAGCATAGTTTCTAAATTTCATAACGTTTCAACCCTATATATACAGTCAATCACAAGTGATTCCCATTCACTCCCCATAAATCAATTGTTAATGTCACTAACATGCATTCATATACAGCATACTTGAACTAGAGTTCACTTGACTCCTAGATCAAGAGTTTAATTCATTTTCAATACAAGGACAACATTTGGCAGAATTTTAGGCTTACGGAGAATGATTTAGTTCACAAATCAAACAATCAATTTAAAGGCTGTGAAAATTCCCTGAGGTACCTCAATATATCCAAAACACTCCATAAAAATTTCAAAAAAAAGGAGCTCTCTAACTCCTTCAATAAATTGTACAAATTCATGGTTAGGGACCACCAATTCACAGCTTAGACAGAGTTCTCATAATTTTTAACCCTAGAAAATAATTGAATAAATTCAAAACAAAAATCAAGGTTGAACTTCATGATGATAAACACTTTGTAAAAATTTCAAAGGAAAAATCAATCGTTTACTATGTTAAAAAAATTGGCAAACTTCATAGCTTCAGTTCCATAGATCCAGGCAGCATAGACACACTTTCAGTTCTTGATTTTTTTTAAAGCATTAGGAGTCAAATTCAGAGCCCAAGAAAATTTGTGGAACTATCCTAGGATGTTGGCTTTAACATATATTTTTTATAGCTCATGAAAATGCCCACAATAATGCCAGAAAATTCGTGAACAATCCCTGAAGAATTCCGAAAATCCAGCAGCATAGTTCAAAATTCCTTTTGACAAAAATGATTTCTAATATCATCCAAACACCACACCAAAATTAATACATCAATATTCATATTCTATCAACCAATGAAACTAAAAATATCAGGCTCAATCAAATCATAAATTTCCAGAGCAAATTTGAAAGAAAAGTGGATGAGTAAGGCCCTACTTGACTCTTTGAAGCTTAAACTCTTGTTCTTAACTTTGCTCAAGGATCCTCCACCAATTTCTTGATCTAACCCTCTCTCTAATCCTCTTACAACACTGTGAATAACAGCTAACTTGATGCTATGGTGAGATAAGGGTTGTGTAATAAGGAATTGATTCAAGTTTTCAAGAGGTAAATTTGTGTTTGTGACAAAACATATGGATGTTTGATGTTGTGGCTTAGTGTTCTTAGTATGTTTTTTTATGTTTTTGAAGAAGAAAAAGATAGAAGAATGGCTGAATGGAGTTCTGGCTGAGACTTAAGGAAGAAGAAATGATGAATTTTGATTTATTTTCTTTTTCATTTGAAGATAATACATACATTAATGAATTATGCAATGTGTTTCTTGAAGATAATTTTGTGCAATTTTGTAACATCCTCATTGGCTCATAGAAAAGGGCAATGGTGTGGCCTATTTTAAGCCACACACTTGTCATATTATGTGTCTAATTTGCACTACAAATTTCATAGTGTAAGAAACTACACAGTAATTTAACCAAACAGGTAAAATACCATATCCGTAAAATGGATGTTTCTTGAAAATAAATTCCAGGTCTAAAATTCTTATTTCTAACATTTTCTAACCTCAATCCTATATTTTCTAGTCAGGCATTTCCTGTTCCACTTGGGTTTCTCCAACGAGCTGGGGGCCCACAAGATTACTATTCACTGGCCAATTTTTTTTTTTTTTTGCCAAGTCCGTTGGGCCACCCTCATCATTACTATACTATTAGATTTTTGAAATTACGAATAACAAAGCTCAAATTAATTTTTAAATAATTTTCTGTGTTACATAGAGGTATTGTTGCCACTAGTTTAGAAGTTTTTATAGTATTGCTTACAAGTTTTTTGGTCTAGATTTACAACTTTCGTCTTCATTTTCAGCACCATTGTGGCTTTCAATCATCACAAGCACTCCTCGATTACAGTGAGGACACAAATATCTCTAAATTAAAAATTTCTCCACTTCCAAGCGGCAAGCAAGGAAAAAAATGGCCTATAAATATTTTCCCTCTTTTATTTTTCTTATTTCTTTCCTTCTATGATTGAAATCCACATAATAGAATAGGTTGAATTTAACATTTATACAATGATCATTCTTCCTAATAATTAATTACAAATGAAATTATGATTGTCATGATGATGATCAAACAAATTCTACAAGAATCCTGGTGCATAGATATTGTGTGTCACTTTTTTACAAGTTTTTCTAGTATGGTTTACAAGTTTTTTGGTCTAGGTTTACAACTTTTCTCTTCATGTTCATTACCATTGTCGCTTTCAATCATCACAAGCACTCCTCGATTACATGAGGACACAAATATCACTAAATTAAAAATTTCTCCACTTCCAAGCGGCAAAGCAAAGAAAAAAAATGGCCTACAAATATTTTCCCTCTTTTATTTTTCTTATTTCTTTCTCTCCTATGATTGAAATCAACGTAATAGAATTGGTTGAATTTGACATTTATACAATGATCATTCTTCCTAATAATTAATTACAAATGAAATGATGATAGTCATGATGATAATCAAATAAATTGTACAAGAATCCTGGGGCATAGATATTGTGTGTCACTTTTTTACAAGTTTTTATAGTATGGTTTACAAGTTTTTTGGTCTAGGCTTGCAAGTTTTCTCTTCAAGTTCAGCACCATTGTCACTTTCAATCATCACAAGCACTCCCATTATGAGGATACAAATACCACTAAATAAAAAATTTCTCCACTTTTTTCCAAACAAAAAAATTAAATCATTTAAAGAAAGAAAGCACAATGACAATCGAGAAACCAATTGACAAGCAAGGAAAAAATGGTCTACAAATATTTTCCCTTTTTATTTTTCTTATTTCTTTCTCACCTATCATCAAAATCAACATAATACTATTAGTTGAATTTAAAATTTATACAATGATCAATCTTCATAGTAATTAATTACAAATAAAATGATGATTGTCACGATCCTAATCAAACAAATTGTACAAAATTCCTAGCGTAGAGATATTGTGTGTCACTTGTTTACAAGTTTTTATAGTATGGTTTACAAGTTTTTTGGCCTAGGTTTACAAGTTTTCTCTTGGAGTGAGCACCATTGTCGCTTTCAATCATCACAAGCACTCCTCCATTACGGTGAGGATACAAGTATCACTAAATAAAAAATTTCTCTACATTTTTGCAAATTAAAATAATTTAAATCGCTCCGAGAAAGGAAAACACATGACAATCGGGAAACCAAGCGATAAGCAAGTTAAAAAAAAGACCAACAAATGTTTTCCCTTTTTTTTTTTTATTTCGTTCTCCTATGATTGAAATCCACATAAAAGAATTGGTTGAATTTGACATTTATACAATGACCAATCTTCCTAATAATTAATTACAAATGAAATGATGATAGTCGTGATGATCATCAAACAAAATTTTCAAGTATCCTTGTGTAGAGGTATTGTGTGTCACTAGTTTAGAAGTTTGTATTGTATGTTTACAAGTTGTTTGGTCTAGATTTACAACTTTTCTCTTCATGTTCATCACCATTGTCACTTTCAATCGTCACAAGCACCCCTCGATTATAGTGAGGACACAAAAATCACTAAATAAAAAATTTCTCCACTTCCAAGCGGCAAGCAAGGAAAAGAAATGGCCTACAAATATTTTCCCTCTTTTATTTTTCTTATTTCTTTCTCACCTATGATCAAAATCAACATAATACCATTAGTTGAATTTAAAATTTATACAATGATCAATCTTCATAGTAATTGATGTCAAATAAAATGATGATCGTCACGATCCTAATCAAACAAATTGTACAAATATCCTGATGTAGAGATATTGTGTGTCACTTGTTTACAAGTTTTTTGGTCTAGGTTTTCAAGTTTTCGCTTCAGTTCGCACCATTGTCACTTTCAATCATCACAAGCACTCCTCCATTACGGTGAGGATACAAATATCACTAAATAAAAAATTTCTCTTCTTTTTTGCAAATTAAAAAAATTTAAATCCTTCCAGAAAGGAAAACATAGTGATAATCGGGAAACCAAGCAATAAGCAAGTTAAAAAAAAGACCTACAAATTGTTTATCCTTTTTTATTTTTCTTATTTCTTTCTCTCCTATTGAAATCCACATAATAGAATTGGTTGAATTTGAAATTTATACAATGATCAATCTTGCTAATAATTAATTACAAATGAAATGATGATAGTCATGATGATCATCAAACAAATTGTACAAGTATCTTGGAGTAGAGGTATTGTGTGCCACTAGTTTAGAAGTTTGTATAGTATTGCTTACAAGTTTTTTGGTCTAGGTTTACAACTTTTCTTCATTTTCAGCACCATTGTGGCTTTCAATCATCACAAGTACTCCTCGATTACAGTGAGGACACAAATATCACTAAATTAAAAATTTCTCCACTTCCAAGCAGCAAGCAAGGAAAAAAAATGGCCTATAAATATTTTCCCTCTTTTCTTTTTCTTATTTCTTTCTTACTATGATTGAAATCCACATAATAGAATTGGGTGAATTTAACATTTATACAAGGATCATTCTTCCTAATAATTAATTACAAACGAAATTATGATTGTCATGATGATGATCAAACAAATTGTACAAGAATCCTGGCGCATAGATATTGTGTATCACTTTTTAACAAGATTTTATAGTATTATTTACAAGTTTTTTGGTCTAGAGTTACAACTTTTCTCTTCATGTACAGCACCACTATCACTTTCAATCATCACAAGCACTCCTCGATTTAGTGAGGACACAAATATCACTAAATAACAAATTTCTCCACTTCCAAGCGGCAAGCAAGGAAAAGAAATGGCCTACAAATATTTTCCGTCTTTTATTTTTCTTATTTCTTTCTCACCTATGATCAAAATCAACATAATACCATTAGTTGAATTTTAAATTTTTACAATTATCAATCTTCATAATAATTGATTACAAATAAAATGATGATTGTCACGATCCTAATCAAACAAATTGTCAAAAAATCCTGTGTAGAGTTATTATTTGTCACTTGTTTACAAGTTTTTATAGTATGGTTTACAAGTTTTTTGGTCTAGGTTTACAAGTTTTCTATTCAAGTGCAGCACCATTGTCACTTTTAATCATCACAAGCACTCCAAGGATACAAATATCACTAAATAAAAAATTTCGCAAAATAAAAAAAATTTAAATCAAAAGGATGACAATCCAAGTGATCAAGGTAAGAAAAAGACTACAAATATTTTCCTAATTTCTTTCTCCTATGATTGAAATCCACATAATAGAATTGGTTGAATTTGACATTTATACAATGATCAAATAATTAATTACAAATGAAATGATGATAGTCATGATGGTGGTCAAACAAATTGTACAAGAATCCTGGTGCATAGATATTGTGTGTCACTTTTTTACAAGTTTTTATAGTATGGTTTACAAGTTTTCTCTTCATGTTTCGCACCATTGTCACTTTCAATCATCACAAGTACTCCTCCATTACAGTGAAGATACAAATATCACTAAAGAAAAAATTTCTCTCTTTTTGCAAATTAAAAAAATTTAAATCCCTTCGAGAAAGGAAAACACAATGACAATTGGGAAACCAAGCGATAAGCAAGGTAAAAAAAAGTCCTACAAATTTTTTCCCTTTTTATTTTTCGCATTTCTTTCTCTCCATGATTGAAATCCACATAATAGAATTGGTTGAATTTGACATTTATACAATGACCAATCTTCCTAATAATTAATTACAAATGAAATGATGAGTCATGATGATCATCAAAGAAATTGTACAAGTATCTTGGTGTAGAGGTATTGTGTGTCACTAGTTTAGAAGTTTTTATAGTATTGTTTACAAGTTTTTTGGTCTAGAGTTACAACTTTTCTCTTCATGTTCAGCACCATTGTCGCTTTCAATCATCACAAGCATCCTCTATTAGTGAGGACACAAATATCACTAAATAAAAAATTTCTCCACTTCCAAGCGGCAAGCAAGGAAAAGAAATGGCCTACAAATATTTTCCGTCTTTTATTTTTCTTATTTCTTTCTCACCTATGATCAAAATCAACATAATACCATTAGTTGAATTTTAAATTTTTACAATTATCAATCTTCATAATAATTGATTACAAATAAAATGATGATTGTCATGATCCTAATCAAACAATTTGTAAAAATATCCTGTAGAGTTATTGTTTGTCACTTGTTTACAAGTTTTTATAGTATGGTTTACAAGTTTTTTGGTCTAGGTTTACAAGTTTTCTATTCAAGTGCAGCACCATTGTCACTTTTAATCATCACAAGCACTCCTCCATTACGACAAGGATACAAATATCACTAAATAAAAAATTTCTCTACTTTTTTGCAAAATAAAAAAAATTTAAATCCCTCCAAAAAGGAAAACACAATGACAATCAGGAAACCAAGTGATAAGCAAGGTAAGAAAAAGACTACAAATGTTTTCCTTTTTTTATTTTTCTTATTTCTTTTTCTCCTATGATTGAAATCCACATAATAGAATTGGTTGAATTTGACATTTATACAATGATCAATCTTCCTAATAATTAATTACAAATGAAATGATGATAGTCATGATGGTGGTCAAACAAATTGTACAAGAATCCTGGTGCATAGATATTGTGTGTCACTTTTTTACAAGTTTTTATAGTATGGTTTACAAGTTTTCTCTTCATGTTT